>CM036254.1:1866182-1921182 GCA_020698575.1 Bostrychus sinensis
CTGAGCTCGTGTCCTGTGGAGCTCGTGTCCCCCGGAGCTCGTGTCCCGTGGAGCTCGTGTCCCGTGGAGCTCGTGTCCTCCTGAGCTCGTGTCCTCCTCCTGAGCTCGTGTCCTCCTCCTGAGCTCGTGTCCTCCTCCTGAGCTCGTGTCCTCCTCCTGAGCTTGTGTCCTCCTGAGCTCGTGTCCTGTGGAGCTCGTGTCCCCCGGAGCTCGTGTCCCCCGGAGCTCGTGTCCTGTGGAGCTCGTGTCCCGTGGAGCTCGTGTCCTCCTGAGCTCGTGTCCTGTGGAGCTCGTGTCCCGTGGAGCTCGTGTCCTCCTGAGCTCGTGTCCCCCGGAGCTCGTGTCCCGTGGAGCTCGTGTCCCGTGGAGCTCGTGTCCTCTGGAGCTCGTGTCCTCCTGAGCTCGTGTCCCGTGGAGCTCGTGTCCTCCGGAGCTCGTGTCCTCCGGAGCTCGTGTCCTCCGGAGCTCGTGTCCTCCTGAGCTCGTGTCCTCCTGAGCTCGTGTCCTGTGGAGCTCGTGTCCTGTGGAGCTCGTGTCCTGTGGAGCTCGTGTCCTGTGGAGCTTGTGTCCTGTGTAGCTCGTGTCCTCTGGAGCTCGTGTCCTCCCGAGCTCGTGTCCTCCGGAGCTCGTGTCCTCCCGAGCTCGTGTCCTCCTGAGCTCGTGTCCTCTGGAGCTCGTGTCCTCCCGAGCTCGTGTCCTCCGGAGCTCGTGTCCTCCTGAGCTCGTGTCCTCTGGAGCTCGTGTCCTGTGGAGCTCGTGTCCTGTGGAGCTCGTGTCCTGTGGAGCTCGTGTCCTCCTGAGCTCGTGTCCTGTGGAGCTCGTGTCCTGTGTAGCTCGTATCCTCTGGAGCTCGTGTCCTCCCGAGCTCGTGTCCTCCGGAGCTCGTGTCCTCCGGAGCTCGTGTCCTCCGGAGCTCGTGTCCTGTGGAGCTCGTGTCCTCCCGAGCTCGTGTCCTCCGGAGCTCGTGTCCTCCGGAGCTCGTGTCCTCCGGAGCTCGTGTCCCGTGGAGCTCGTGTCCCGTGGAGCTCGTGTCCTCCGGAGCTCGTGTCCTGTGGAGCTCGTGTCCTGTGTAGCTCGTGTCCTCTGGAGCTCGTGTCCTCCCGAGCTCGTGTCCTCCGGAGCTCGTGTCCTCCGGAGCTCGTGTCCTCCGGAGCTCGTGTCCTGTGGAGCTCGTGTCCTCCCGAGCTCGTGTCCTCCGGAGCTCGTGTCCTCCGGAGCTCGTGTCCTCCGGAGCTCGTGTCCCGTGGAGCTCGTGTCCCGTGGAGCTCGTGTCCTCCGGAGCTCGTGTCCTCCGGAGCTCGTGTCCTCCGGAGCTCGTGTCCCGTGGAGCTCGTGTCCCGTGGAGCTCGTGTCCTCCGGAGCTCGTGTCCTGTGGAGCTCGTGTCCTGTTTATCTAGTTTCTGATTATTACTTATTTATCTATAATTATATCATTATGTTTATGTACATTTTGTTTTAAGGATACATTGTACCTCAAAAATACATCATATATGTGATTTTTCTTTATTTTTATTGTTTTTTGACAAAGGCCTATTTTCTTGTAAGATCTTTTTTTATTTTTTTTATTTTTTAACAGACCAAAATGTAGAGACAAAACACAAAAACACATTCAAATTCTGCAGTTTGACCACTTTCCAAGTAAAGAAGTGTTTTTATCATAGATCCACTTTTTAAATGTGCAGCTGTTCCTAAAGCGCTCACCTGCGGCGTCAGCAGGACACGGTGTGGCTTCAGAGGAAGGATCCTGGTGAATGAGAAACGCTCAGGATTTTCAAAACAAAACAAGATTTTCTAATGAAACTTGAGTTAAACATCATTTTACCGCACAGCAAATCCTGGTTCTGTAAGTCTAATTATAAACAAAGAATGTGAATCTGAAATTTAAAATGAGCATCTTTTTTTGCAGTAAAAAAAAAAAAAAAAAAAAAAATCCTCACGTCTGTAAAACATCAACAACTACGCAGCTGAAATGAAACATTACACACAGCACATGCATTAACTGTGGAGTTCAGAAGCGCTCCTTGCATCGCTGTGGGAGTGGATTCATCTTGGCTCTGGAAAAAATAACCTACATTTCAAGAAAAAAGCTTGCTACATTCTGGGACAAATGCATTTGTTGAAACATAAGTTTAATGAAGATGATGTAAATGCTGAGGAAAACACAACGTAAACTGTTGTTGTTTATGTCACCCCCCTTCCATTATTCTTTGTAAAAGTTTGCTTATTTATTGCTCTCAGTGAATCTTGTGGTACTTTTTTTTATTTTAAATTGTCATCAGTATTATTTAATTATTCAGTTTTCACATCTGTTTGATTTATCTCCTGATCCAGTGGTGTGGTGTGGTTTTTTCTTCATTATTAATGTTCTATGCAATCCATAAAACAATAAAAATATGTTAAAAAACAAACAAACAAAAAAACATCACATAACACACACTGTATGCATTGACCATAGCTGTTCTGGGGCAGCAGTAGCTCAGTAGGTAGAGCTCACACTAACAGGAAAAACAGTGGATCTTTACTGAACATAAACATCACAGAACCAGTGCTGACGCTGAGTTACAACTTCTCCACTGAAACGTTTTACACGAATCGTTTCTTGGAATGGTTTTTTGGAGTCAGACGAGGAGCGCTGTCTCTGTCAGGGAGAGGTTTAAAAGTTTATTTTATCTACAGATTTAAATCAAATGAATAAATAAAAATGTATGCATGTTGGTGTCTACATGAATCACAAAACCTCCTCTGTCTCACTGTTTATAATTAAACTCACATCGTAACAGATCCAGGATCTGCTGTGTGGTTACGATGTGACTGCCTCAGACCTGTTCAATAAAAACATGGCTGACAGCTGCTGCTCTGGCCACGCCCTGGGATTATTTCAGATTTCATCACCAATCTATAAATAAATAAAAACTCATCAAACGTTTAAGGAACCAGAAGTGATGACCATATTTGGAATAGATTACACTTCAGAATATTTTACTCATGTCTCTGAATTTCAGTGGTGGAACGTTTCACTGATTAAAAATAGTAGCAGCAGATTTTTTACTTTTACTTTTGAATATTATTATGCAGCAACAGAACTTTTATAAAGCTTTGCATTCATTTATCAAAGCCTGATTCTTCCACTGTGGTCCACTTTTAAAACCACTGTAAATGATTTTGTTCTTTTACAAAAAAGGGCCATACGCCTCATAAATAAGGCTGGCTATGACCACACAAATTCATTATTTGTCAAATCAAAAGTTGTAAAATTTAAAGACAGCCCTCGCTGCTGTCAGACTCTGTACTGAACTCTCCTGACTGTAATCCTTTACACCTGTGCAATATTTATTTATTATGTGCCATAATTATTTTATTTGAAGCAGCTATTCACAATGCACACTCTTTACCTATGGTGCTTTGAATATCCCTCCTCTGTCAGACTGGACACTGTACATATTTATTATAATGTATTTAATTTGCTATATTCTAATTTAGTTTATTTAGCTCTATTTGTATTTTAGTCTTTTATTTAATGATCTTTGTCCAGATTGGTCTCTGATTCACTTTGTGCTCTGTGTGATACCACTGTGAGCTAATGCTAACTGTACTGATGCTAATGCTAACTGTACTGATGCTAATGTTAACTGTACTGATGCTAATGCTAACTGTACTGATGCTAATGTTAACTGTACTGATGCTAATGTTAACTGTACTGATGCTAATGTTAACTGTACTGATGCTAATGCTAACTGTACTGATGCTAATGTTAACTGTACTGATGCTAATGTTAACTGTACTGATGCTAATGCTAACCATGGATGTATTATTAGACCTGGATAATGAATGACGTCACGACTGCAGTTGTTTTCAACCGCCGTGCTCATTGGTGCATGATGCCAAAAAGTTTTTTACTTCCGCGTTGTGCGGCCCATAGAGGGCGCACTGCGGCCCTGGAGCAAGTGCAGTGTAGCGCCACGTACCACATGATCAGCTCTGACCAATGGGCGCGATGGCAGACTTAGAGCGGTGACGTCACAAACCATAAAAAGTTATTTTTTAGCCAAATTAAACTTTTTGAAGAAGGAAAAAGTCCATGGTGTGAAAACAGATAATAATCACTACAAAATCTGACCATTTCCTCAGCTGCAGGCTGTCGCCGAGCACCAGGCGTTTCTTACATTTCTTTACATTGCAATCTATGGGAAAAATCCTTTCTGGGCCGCGCTGCAGTTCCACGGAGCGGCCACTAGGAAATTTGCTCCTGCATGTGCTGCGGGTGCTGCATGTGCTGCGGGTGCTGCGGGTGCTGCATGTGCTGCGGGTGCTGCGGGTGCTGCATGTGCTGCGGGTGCTGCGGGTGCTGCGGGTGCTGCATGTGCTGCGGGTGCTGCGGGTGCTGCGGGTGCTGCGGGTGCTGCGGGTGCTGCGGGTGCTGCATGTGCTGCGGGTGCTGCGGGTGCTGCGGGTGCTGCATGTGCTGCGGGTGCTGCATGTGCTGCGGGTGCTGCGGGTGCTGCGGGTGCTGCATGTGCTGCGGGTGCTGCGGGTGCTGCGGGTGCTGCGGGTGCTGCGGGTGCTGCATGTGCTGCGGGTGCTGCGGGTGCTGCGGGTGCTGCGGGTGCTGCGTGTGCTGCGGGTGCTGCGGGTGCTGCGGGTGCTGCGGGTGCTGCATGTGCTGCATGTGCTGCATGTGCTGCGGGTGCTGCGGGTGCTGCGGGTGCTGCGGGTGCTGCGGGTGCTGCGGGTGCTGCATGTGCTGCGGGTGCTGCATGTGCTGCGGGTGCTGCGGGTGCTGCGGGTGCTGCATGTGCTGCGGGTGCTGCGGGTGCTGCATGTGCTGCATGTGCTGCATGTGCTGCGGGTGCTGCATGTGCTGCGGGTGCTGCGGGTGCTGCATGTGCTGCATGTGCTGCGGGTGCTGCATGTGCTGCGGGTGCTGCATGTGCTGCGGGTGCTGCATGTGCTGCATGTGCTGCATGTGCTGCGGGTGCTGCATGTGCTGCGGGTGCTGCATGTGCTGCATGTGCTGCGGGTGCTGCATGTGCTGCGGGTGCTGCGGGTGCTGCATGTGCTGCATGTGCTGCATGTGCTGCGGGTGCTGCATGTGCTGCATGTGCTGCATGTGCTGCGGGTGCTGCATGTGCTGCATGTGCTGCGGGTGCTGCGGGTGCTGCGGGTGCTGCATGTGCTGCATGTGCTGCGGGGGCTGCATGTGCTGCGGGGGCTGCATGTGCTGCATGTGCTGCGGGTGCTGCATGTGCTGCATGTGCTGCGGGTGCTGCGGGTGCTGCATGTGCTGCGGGTGCTGCGGGTGCTGGATCCATTACAGGTTGCCTCTCAGGAGCAGGTGGGGGTGGATGATGCTCTCCATCCTGCACCAGTCCCTGTCTGACTTAGAGGAGACTGGGTGTTAGTGCGGGTGATGTTTTTTGACTTTAGTGCATTCAACACAATACAGTCACTGATGTTGAGGGAGAAAATGGAGAGGATGGGAGTGGATCCTGTTGTTTCTTGGATCTACAGCGATCTGACCGAGCGGCCACAGTTTGTCAGATTGAGGGAGACGCTGGTGAGAAACACCGGGGCCCCTCAGGGGACAGTACTATTGCCGTTCCTCTTTAGCCTGTACACTGCAGATTTTTCATATAAATCTGCATCTTGTCACATTCAGAAGTATGATGTGAAGTATGAAGTACTGTGATGATACAGCAGTGGTGGCAGTGGTGTGTGAGGGGAGGGGACAGGGAGGTCATCAGTGCATCACAGCCTGGAGTCAGAGCAATGGTCTAATCTTAAACACATCTAAGACCAAGGAGATGATCGTGGACTTCAGCAGAAGAAACGTGATCATCTGCCTCTCAACAGGAGGAGAGACATTGAGATGGTGATATGTTGGAGTCCATCTGGACAACAAACTGGACTGGTCGCTACACACAAGAGAAGTGTACAAGAAACAGAGCAGACTCTTCTTTCTTAGAAAACTGAAATCTTTTACTGTCTGCAGTGAGATGTTCCAGGTGTTTCATCAGTCAGTGGAGGCAGGTGCTCTTTTCTGTGGAGTTGTGTTGGGGCAGCAGTCTCGCTGTGAGGGAGAGAAGCAGGCTTGAGCTGATCAGGAAATGTGTTTCTGTGATGGGGTGAGAGTGGACTCAGTGGGGGCCATTGTTGAGAGGAGGATGAGGAGCAGGATCCAGTCCATCCTCAACAACAGCAGGATCCTCTCCACAGACTGTGGCTGCTCAGAGACGCAGTGCAGTGATAAACTCCTCTCTCTCTGCGCTGCAGGACCGAGAGGTTCAGGAGGTCGTTTCTTCCTGCTGCTGTCAGACTTTAACAGCTCCTGCTAATGGGACTTTATTACTATCAATAGTAACTTTTTAACTTTTAGGTCCAGTGAGAACTGAGTTTGAGCGCTTGTTCTTACTCTACGTTAGAGACGCATTTGGAAACTGATGCAGGGTTGTGTTTGTTTGGATACAGATGAACTGAGCAGTACAGGTGCTGACCTTTGGGGGGCGCTAGTGAACACAGCTCCACAGTCACAGCAGAAGAAACATCTGAACTTTTTAAGGAGAGCTGAAGTTATGCTGCGTTCATGATACATCGGAATCTCGGAAGTCCCGACTTAAAAAAGCTGACTTCCAAAAAACGTCCGTTCACGAGTTCAGCTCAGAAAACGTCACATGGGTCAGCACAATAACAAAACCATATTTGTATTTTCATGTTGTTTTATAGGAAACAAATAAATTCCTTGATAAAAGTGTTTGGTGTGGCACTGAGTTATATCAGGGGATGTTTCTGTTTCTACTTTAGTCATTTACTGATAAATGAACATTCACAGATGTTTTTGCAGAGCTGCAGCTCTGAGAACTTCATTCATTTTATAAAGATGAATACATTTTTGCAGAAGAATGAGATTTCTTGTTTTAAAAAGTAATTATTTCCGTTAGTAACCACACTGTTTACCTCTCACAGAGGGAGGCCCGAGGACTGTGACGTCAACTCGGGAACTCGGAGTCCAACACTTCCGCACAAGTTTCCCAGCAAAAATTCCGACCTGAGACGGCGTTCAAGGCTGTTTTTCCAACTCGGAGGATGGAATTTACGAGATTCCGATGTATCATGAACACAGCATTAGTCTTGGTTTATTCAAAAACTGAACACACCACTTTTGCCTCATTTTCTCGGCTCTTTCTAAAACTGTGGAGTAAAAACCTCCTCCAGCGCCGCCATGTTTGTTGTTGTTGTTGTTCTTTTTCTTCCGTCTTGGTAAAATCTTACTGCTGGTTATTTATCCTACAGTAACACACACGCTGACATAGAAAACAGTGGGAAGTATAAACACTGTGACGATAACAACGCTTTGATCTGTTTACGTACGAAATGAGAGAATAAATGAACCTTCAGCGACTGAGCTAATCCACTCATTTTATTAAAGAGTTAGGACCACTTTGACCTCAAAACCATTCACCGTTCTCCTGCCATTCAAACTCAAAATGACAAGATGTTTGGTTGGTTTTTGACAAATGGCCGTCTTCCTCCTCAAACTCCAGGGAATTCCCGGTATTTTTGCCTCCAGTTGGGAACGTTGTCGGGAATCGTCTCGTTTCCAGGTTTATTTTTAGTCCAAACTTGTGGAAAAGGCTCAGATTCAGTGAGAGAACAGAACAAAGGAGGAGGAGGAGGAGGAGGAGGAGGAGGAGGAGGTGAGTGGAGACTGCTGCAGTTTTAAATGACGTTTATGGTCGTTCACTCACCTGCCCCCAGGGAAGAGTCAGACCAGTATCGACAAGAACAAAACCCAGACTAAACCAGGACTAAACCAGGACTAAACCAGGACTAAACCAGGACTAAACCAGGAGTGGGAGGAGCAGACATATTTTGGGAATGACAGGTCAGAGGGAGGCTGAAGCTGTCTCTTTGTTCATCTTATCTGAAGTGTCAGAGTTTAATGGCAGGAAATGGTGAAACATATTTTTTAGGCAAATAACTTTGGTTCTGTAAAAGTGAGTCACAATAAAATCATTGGAGATAAAACTGTACTAATAAATTATCTCCTAACAATAACATAATGTGGTAATAATCTTTGGATAAACATCAGACTTTTTGGTTGGATAAAACTAACTAAAAGCCACCATTTTGTTTGCAAAATTATACATCAATTGTGGAACAAAAGTGATAAACTAACGAAGTTCTTATCCTTTATGATGTTATCAAAGAATGAATAAAAAACAAAAGCACAAAATGTGTTTTCTTAACAGCATGTGAATGTAATTTTAAGTCTCCTTCTCCTCTCGTTCATTACATTAAAAGTGATTCAATGTCATTTTTTTCTTTAGTTGATGGATTCAGTGTAAGCTCGTTCATGTCTCTGTTGCTTCCTGTGATTTTTGCCCCTGCAGCTGCCACATCACAGACCTCACAGCACCATCACTGAGCCCTGTACCAACCACAGAACAAAGAAGCTACGACAGATAAGAGCACAAATCAATTCAGTTCAAAAAAATTAATTTGTCCCACGAAGGTAATTAAAAGGCAAACAGAAACAGGTTTAAGAACATCTGGTGCAACATGGGCGGGGTTTGGACTCGGTCTGGGGCAGAGATGGGGGAGACGTTCAGGAGCAGAACTGTCCTGGGTACAAAGGTTCTCCTCTGTGTCCTGGATCTCAGACACTGAAGAAACATCGTGTTTTAAAGTTTCCTGCCCTCTCTGCAAAAACTGATGCAGAGGTGAATGTGGATGGAACCTGCTGCCTCTGTCTGCTCTGACATCAAACTCAGTCTTATTAACAGTAAAGAAAAACTCTCTGATGTTTATTATTTATTATTATGTTACAAACAAACATGTCTGCTGTAAATGTGGCTTCATCCTTTTGACTTTCTTCTTCCTGACCTCAGTCATTCACATGGGACAGGTCATAAATATTCAAAGTAATCACCACCTGGGCGTGTGTGTGTGTGTGTGTGTGTGTGTGTGTGTGTGTGTGTGTGTGTGTGTGTGTGTGTGTGTGTGTGTGTGTGTGTGTGTGTGAGTGTGTGAGTGTGTGTCTGTGTGTGTGTGTGTGTGTGTGAGTGTGTGTGTGTGTGTGTGTGTGTGTGTGTGTGTGTGTGTGTGTGTGTGTGTGTGTGAGTGTGTGTGAGTGTGTGTGTGTGTGTTTTGGGTGGGGGGCTTCTTTAGGTCGGAGTGTTTTGGGTGCGGTCAGGTTAAACACGTCCTGGAGCTAAATCCATGCAGGGAGATTATTGAAGAGGCTGAAGACAAAGGACAGGTCTCCTTCAGGACACAGGAGAGGAGGAGGAGGAGGAGGAGGGGGAGGAGAGAGGAGGAGGAGGAGGAGGAGAGAGGAGAGAGGAGGAGGAGAGAGGAGAGAGGAGAGAGGAGAGAGGAGGAGGAGAGAGGAGAGAGGAGAGAGGAGGAGGAGAGAGGAGGAGAGAGGAGAGAGGAGGAGGAGGAGGGGAGAGAGAGGAGGAGGAGGAGGAAAAGGAGAGAGGAGGAGGAGAGAGAAGAGAGGAGGAGGAGGAGGGGAGAGAGAGGAGGAGGAGGAGGAAAAGGAGAGAGGAGGAGGAGAGAGAAGAGAGGAGGAGGAGGAGGGGAGAGAGAGGAGGAGGAGGAGCAGGGGAGAGAGAGGAGGAGGAGGGGAGAGAGAGGAGGAGGAGGAGGAGGAGGAGGAGGAGGAGGGAGAAGAGAGGAGAGAGGAGGAGGAGGAGAGGAGGAGGCTGCGGTTGTAACGTGTGTGTGATTGTTGGAGAGTTTTCTCCCTGGGCTGTTCCATAAACCTGGCTAACTCCATAAGCTGGGTTTATCTGGATAAGTCTGGCTTACACAGTCTGTGTATGTGGTCACTGCTGTTTAATAAACCAGGCTCATCCTGAGTCTGGCTCAGTCTCGGTGGAAACTTTATCATCTCAAACACTTTTATCACCACTTCCCCTTTAATTTTTTATCAGACTTATTAGACTTTACTTTGAAAAATACTAATTAACCTAACTTAAAATTAATTTATAAATTACAGCCTATATAATTTATTTAATCAGATATTTAATGGCTAGTTGGTAAAGACTAGGTCAGGTGATAACCTGGTAAATGGGCCACATGTTCAGGAAATAACTTATTTTGTTCTTATTTTATATAACGCACAAAGATGGATTTCAAGACACAATTTGGAGCTGTGTTTTTTAATTAAAACTGAGCTAACATTAGCACATTAGCATCTCTGGTGGGTCTGTGATGAGCCTGTGAATGCTCCTAATGCACCGAGCAGTAAACGCTACAGCTCTGTCTTTTGCTCGTGTTATTTTTCTCAACTCCTCTACCGTCGCTAAAGCAGGCCGTGTTTCTGCCTTAGTTTGGCCGCTCCTCCGTGGATCGTTCCCCTCCTGAGTTAAAGGGATGTTCCTGGAGCTGGCCGTTTCCTTGTCGTAGTTTTTCATCGATGCTCGATTGAATCTCGTTCCTCTTTATTGAGCTGCTGACGCACAGCGTTAGTGCGGCTCATTCAGTCTGAACCGGAGTCGGCTCGGTCTGAACCGGAGCCGGCTCGGTCTCGGCTCGGTCTGAACCGGAGTCGGCTCGGCCTGAACCGGAGTCAGCTCGGTCTGAACCGGAGTCAGCTCGGTCTGAATCGGAGTCAGCTCGGTCTGAACCGGAGTCAGCTCGGTCTGAATCGGAGTCAGCTCGGTCTCGGCTCGGTCTGAACCGGAGTCAGCTTGGCCTGAACCGGAGTCAGCTCGGTCTGAACCGGAGCCGGCTCGGTCTCGGCTCGGTCTGAACCGGAGTCAGCTCGGTTTGAACCGGAGCCAGCTCGGTCTGAACCGGAGTCAGCTCGGTCTGAACCGGAGTCAGCTCGGTCTGAACCGGCGTCAGCTGCCTGTGAACTCAGAGCGGTCTTTATGCTTAAAGGGCCCATATTACACTGTTTGTTTGTGTCTTTTAAATTAATTCAGGACACCTCTAGATCAGCATCTTATGTTTTGTTGGTCAGAAATTGCAATACATTTTGAAAAAACCCTATTTGAAGAAACTCATAATTTGACTCAGATTAGGTCCCTGTCCCTTTAAGAGCCCTCCCAGCTGCTGTCCTACCCCTTCACATGTGCTGCTGCAATGCTGCAGTCAGCGGTGGGTTTGTTTGGTTGCTGCCGGTAGAGGTGTGGGCTGAACGGGACTGGGCCTGAGGGGGGAGGGGCATGGTCACTTGGAGAGGGGCGTGGTCAATCGGGGGGCGTGGTCAGGCTAATGGGCGTGGTCAGGTCCGAGAGGCGTAGTCAGTGGGGAGGGCGTGGTCAGGTGGAAGTGGCAGACATCGGTGAAACAAGACGTTTCTGTCCTTTCAGGAAGTCAGTGTAAATAGAGGATTACTCAAACCTGCGTGAATGAAACAAAAACACAACTCCAGGTCTCTTTTTACTCTTTTGACTCTTAGGTTTAGGTTTAGTCCTGGTTTAGCCCCATGGTTATTCCTGGTTTAGCCCCATGGTTAGTCCAGGTTTAGTCGTGGTTTAGTCGTGGTTTAGTCCTGGTTTAGTCCTGGTTTAGTCGTGGTTTAGTCCTGGTTTAGTCCTGGTTTAGTCCTGGTTTAGTCCCAGGTTTAGTCCTGGTTTAGTCCTGGTTTAGTCCTGGTTTAGTCCTGGTTTAGTCCTGGTTTAGTCATGGTTTAGTCATGGTTTAGTCCAGGTTTAGTCCTGGTTTAGTCGTGGTTTAGTCCAGGTTTAGTCCTGGTTTAGTCCTGGTTTAGTCCAGGTTAAGTCATGGTTTAGTCGTGGTTTAGTCCAGGTTTAGTCCTGGTTTAGTCCTGGTTTAGTCGTGGTTTAGTCCTGGTTTAGTCCTGGTTTAGTCCAGGTTTAGTCCTGGTTTAGTCCTGGTTTAGTCCAGGTTAAGTCATGGTTTAGTCCAGGTTTAGTCGTGGTTTAGTCCTGGTTTAGTCGTGGTTTAGTCCAGGTTTAGTCCTGGTTTAGTCCTGGTCTGGTTATAGAAGTGTTGGTTAAAGTCTGTGTGTAACCTGACTCCTCTGAGCTTCCTGTTGGTTTTAATGCACTGCTGTTCTTCAGATTGACCCGGGCCCCTCCCTGAGAGCCTCTTTAACACTGACCGCTGTGCTCTGGGGCCCGATGACTAATGCAGAGGAAGAGCAGCAGATAGCATCACTCCAGCGCCTCCTCCACTTCACTCACACACAGCTCTGTCCGTCTCCACACAGAGATGGAGTTCAGGGACTGGAGTGGGCTGTGATGACAGAAATGTGCTGAAGATGGAAGAAGATACGAGGAGGCAGCTGAGGCTCTTCACATTTACTCTGCGTCTGCACAAACCGCTGTCACATTAAACATAAAACATTGTTTTTCCATTCATCTTCTTCTGTTTGTTGCTGTTAGGGGTCACAGGAACTGGAGCCTGTCCCAGCGACTATGGGCCTGAGGCGGGGTACACAGGGGACTATGCCCAGTTAGTTTCAGGCCTTGTGCACTCTTTGGTACGTTTTGGTGCCCGGCCACACAAACTCTTTCACCTGTTCTACACAAAGAGGTTTGTCCTTCGCTTGAACTTGGTTTCTATGAATAGAACAACAACAGAACAACGACAGAACAACAGCAGAATGACAGAACAACGACAGAACAACGACAGAGCAACGACAGAACAACGACAGAACAACGACAGAATGATAGAACAACGACAGAACAACGACAGAACGACAGAACGACAGAACAACGACAGAACAACGACAGAACAATGACAGAACGACAGAACAACGACAGAACAACGACAGAACAACGACAGAACAATGACAGAACAATGACAGAACGACAGAACAACGACAGAACAATGACAGAACGACAGAACAACGACAGAACAACGACAGAACGACAGAACAACGACAGAACAATGACAGAACAATGACAGAACGACAGAACAACGACAGAACAACGACAGAACGACAGAACAATGACAGAACGACAGAACGACAGAACAACGACAGAACAACGACAGAACGACAGAACGACAGAACAACAACAGAACAACGGCAGAACAACGACAGAACAACAACAGAACAACGACAGAGCAACGACAGAACAACGACAGAACGATAGAACAACGACAGAACAACGACAGAACGACAGAACAACGACAGAACAACGACAGAACAATGACAGAACGACAGAACAACGACAGAACAATGACAGAACGACAGAACAACGACAGAACAACGACAGAACGACAGAACAACGACAGAACAACGACAGAACAACAACAGAACGACAGAACAACGACAGAACAACGACAGAACGACAGAACAACGACAGAACAACAACAGAACAATGACAGAACAACAACAGAACAACGACAGAACGATAGAATGACAGAACAACAACAGAACAACAACAGAACAATGACAGAACAACAACAGAACAACGACAGAACGATAGAATGACAGAACAACAACAGAACAACAACAGAACAACGACAAAACAACGACAGAACAACAACAGAACGACAGAACGATAGAATGACAGAACAACAACAAAACAACAACAGAACAACGACAAAACAACGACAAAACAACGACAGAACAACGACAGAACAACGACAGAACGACAGAACAACGACAGAACAATGACAGAACGACAGAACAACGACAGAACAACGACAGAACAACGACAGAACGACAGAACAACGACAGAACAACGACAGAACAACGACAGAACGACAGAACAATCACAGAACAACGACAGAACAATGACAGAACAACGACAGAACAACGACAGAACAACGACAGAACAACGACAGAACAACAGAACAATCACAGAACTACGACAGAACAACGACAGAACAACGACAGAACAACGACAGAACAACGACAGAACGATAGAACAATCACAGAACAACAACAGAACAACGACAGAACAACGACAGAACGACAGAACAATCACAGAACTACGACAGAACAACGACAGAACAACGACAGAACAACAACAGAACAACGACAGAACAATGACAGAACAACAACAGAACGACAGAACGATAGAATGACAGAACAACAACAGAACAACGACAGAACAATGACAGAACAATGACAGAACAACGACCGAACAACAACAGAACGACAGAACGACAGAACAACGACAGAACAACAACAGAACGATAGAATGACAGAACAACAACAGAACAACAACAGAACAATGACAGAACAACGACAGAACAACAACAGAACGACAGAACGATAGAATGACAGAACAACAACAGAACAACAACAGAACAATGACAGAACAACGACAGAACAACAACAGAACAACGACAGAACAATGACAGAACAACGACAGAACAATGACAGAACAACAGAACAACGACAGAACAATGACAGAACAACAACAGAACGACAGAACGATAGAATGACAGAACAACAACAGAACAACAACAGAACAATGACAGAACAACGACAGAACAACAACAGAACGACAGAACGATAGAATGACAGAACAACAACAGAACAACGACAGAACAATGACAGAACAACGACAGAACAATGACAGAACAACAACAGAACAACGACAGAACAACGACAGAACAACAACAGAACAACGACAGAACAATGACAGAACAACGACAGAACAACAACAGAACGACAGAACGATAGAATGACAGAACAACAACAGAACAACGACAGAACAATGACAGAACAACAACAGAACAACGACAGAACAATGACAGAACAACGACAGAACAATGACAGAACAACAACAGAACAACGTGGGCTCACATTATTAAAAACATGTTATTTTGTTTACATTAATATTTTTATTTCTGTAATCACAGTGAATTACTGAAGCCTGACTTCTGATGATGCTGATGCAGAAAATCCAAGCGGCCAAAGTGCAGTGGGAGAATTTGTGTTAGCAGCCAAAGTGAAAATCTACCTGCATTTGGCGAGGGTTCATGTCAAGCCCTGAGCAGTAGTAGTAGTGGTAGTAGTAGTGGTAGTAGTAGTGGTAGTAGTAGTGGTAGTAGTAGTGGTAGTAGTAATGTTATTTTTAAGGAACAATACTCATACTAACAGATTTGAACAGATGACAGATTTTGAGTTCGTCCATGTTCCTATCATTCTCAGATTAATAATAAAACCATATAAGGCCGGTCTGTAAACTCTGAACACACTGTTCCTCTGTGGTCTGAGCTGAGAACACACAAAGGTCAAAAATAATCATCTGTCATGGGAGCAAACGGAGTAATGCTCTGAATATTTTATTGTGTATAAAAACAACAAAACAAACAAAACATGCTGTGATACAACTCAGAGCCGAAGAAAATCTAAAGATGAACCGATGCAGTGTAAAGGAAACACTCGAGGACTACGCCAACGAAACGATGAAGCTGAACGTCCTTCTCCTCCTGTTCTGTTTGAGTAAACCTGTATTCTCTGGCACTGGGTTTCTGAGGCCTCAGAACACTCAGTCCAACTCCAGGAAGCACTGACCGAATCAACAACCAGCCCTCTACATCCAGTCTGCTCTCGTCATTTATTAAAAAAACAACATTAACTTAAACCTCGATTGTAAAATGTAAAGTTGTTTATTGTTCAGTGACAAAAGTGTCCTCGTCACAAAACATCATAAAAATATATACATTCATATTTATTTATTTATTAGTAGCTTATGTTTTCGAAAAAAATAAAATAAAACAAATATTAAAGTATACTATCGTCTTTTGTCTCTGAACAGGAGCAACAGGAGCAAATTTTGTTACTACAAAAATAATCGCAAATCCTTTTAAACAAATGTTGGTGGTCTCTGACAGAGCCAGGGCTGGAATAATCATCCCAAGAAAAATTTACTTTGCTTTGAGAATACTGAATGTTTTTATGTGTTTTTTTTACTAAAAAATATGTAGATGTCATTACATACAATGGCATAAAAAGGATTAACATTCTGAAAATAATAATATATTTGTTTTTTATGATCACAGCAGAACGCAATTTAAAAAATTATGCAAAAAAGGTAGAAAAAATATGAACGTATTCTATTTCTTTGTTGTTTTGTGCTGAGGACACTTTTGTCTGTGAGCAGCAGCAGTGTCTCAGATTTAGTCTGAGAGTAAACATGAAGTAATATTAGATTTATGTTTACAAAATCAACATTAATGATAAAATACACAGCTGAGACACAGAAGAGAAAAGAACCACTGCAGCAACAAAATAAAACTTGTAAAATGACTCCAGGATTACATTACTACACTTTTGGAAGGCTTTTATTTTATAAGAGGTTTTCAGTGGGACTAAATCTCTTTCTAGAAAAATTATGAGTAGTTTTCAGTCAAGTCAGTGAAGTTAAAGTTAGAAAACAAAAGATGAAAATAGCACAAAAATTGCAAAGTCACTACACGAGCTGTCGTACGCAGTGACTTCTGTTCCATTAAATGCCCACAATTACAATCACACGCCTGAAGGGAAGTTACAAAATACAGAACTAAAGTCTGATAAAAACAGATATTTTTGGATGGATTTATTGAGAAAGACACAAATGTTGTGACCTTTCACTTCCTGATCCACAGCGGGGAGTTCCCCTGCGACGCTGGTGTTTAAGACATTTCTGCTTTCAGTTTGTTTAATTATTATTATCATCTCCTCTCCCACCTTCAGCCTGTTGGTCAGAACGTAACCTGGAATAAACAAACAACAACAACAACAAAAACAAAAACATGAGTGCTGGCTGCTGCTTTTGGCCTGAGTGAGATTTTTTTAGCCCTAAAATAAAAACTAAATAACAAATAAATGTTAGAGCACAGGATTCTCTGAGCACAGGTCACGTGTCCTTTTGGCTCTGACTGAATCATGTTAATAAATCATTTTTTATCACTGACTCTAAACTGATGTAAAATATAAAAGTTAGCCACAGAGTTTCCTTTCCCCAGCTCCTCTCGTTTTGCCCTGATAGCATTGGTGATTCATTTCATTTAAATATTTCTGATGATATTGTTTCCATTCTGAATCTTTTTAATTAATTTTTAATCAGTGATCATCACAACCGTCCACTTACTGTCAGTTCCTGTAAATGCAGTGAGAACAAGAAAGAGTTTTTAACCAACAGAGCGAGGACAGTTTTTCTTAGTGGGGACATTTTGGGCAGTCCCCAGCCAAGTTCTACACCGCCTCACAACAACAAGGTCCCGGGTTTGATTCCCAGATCATGTGGGGCCTTCTGTTTGTTTGTTCTCCCTGTGTCTGCGCGGGTTTTTTCAGGTTTCCCCATCAGGGTCCTGACCCGGGTCCTGGGTCAGATCTGGTCCTGACCTGGGTCCTGGCTCAGATCTGGTCCTGACCTGGGTCCTGGCTCAGATCTGGTCCTGACCCGGGTCCTGGGTCAGATCTGGTCCTGACCCGGGTCCTGGCTCAGATCTGGTCCTGACCTGGGTCAGATCTGGTCCTGACCTGGGTCCTGGCTCAGATCTGGTCCTGACCCGGGTCCTGGCTCAGATCTGGTCCTGACCTGGGTCCTGGCTCAGATCTGGTCCTGACCTGGGTCCTGGCTCAGATCTGGTCCTGACCCGGGTCCTGGCTCAGATCTGGTCCTGACCCGGGTCCTGGGTCAGATCTGGTCCTGACCCGGGTCCTGGCTCAGATCTGGTCCTGACCCGGGTCCTGGGTCAGATCTGGTCCTGACCCGGGTCCTGGCTCAGATCTGGTCCTGACCTGGGTCCTGGCTCAGATCTGGTCCTGACCTGGGTCCTGGCTCAGATCTGGTCCTGAGGTTTAACCCTGGGTCCAGTCAGGTCAGAGTTAGGCCCAGGACATGAACATCAGTCTGTGTAATGTCCTCACTCTACAGCAGTGGTTCTCAAAGTGGGGTCCGGGGCCCCCTGGGGGTCTGCGAAGGTACTACAGGGGGCCCCCCAGAGGCTGTCTATATTTTAATTTCAATTTAGAATTTTTTGATTATTATTATTATTATTATTATTATTATTTCAGACACATGGTTTTGGTTCATAAAAACAAACAAAACATACAAAAATATAAAAAGTCAATGAAAATATTAAGTACCTAAAAACATTAAGTACATAAAAAACATTTGAAATTAATTACAGTTGTATACTTGTTTTAAAATATTACTTTAAAACAACCTTTAGTCAATAATCAGTGTTTTTGTAATGTTTTTATAAAAAAACATGGAGAAAAACATGGCAGAGTCTTTTGAACTAGAGGAAGTTTTATTGTTGGGGGTCCACGAGGAATTTTCAGAAATTTAAGGAGGCCATGACCGTCCTTGACTTTGGGAATGGCTGCTCTCAGGATTCGAGAGGAAGGGTGCATGTGATTCTGTAAAAGTGTAAGCGTCTGATGTTGAGTCAGGGACTGTGTCAGAAAGATGATTACAATAACATTTCTGATATTCAACATTTTAAGTAAGTACCATGACACGAGCCTCTGCTACTTTCTTTTCTAAAGCAGGAGTCTGGTTCCTCTGTGGTTGATTTGGAGCTGGTCGTTTATCTGCAGCGCGTCTCACAAATACAGAAGTTACCCAAAGTAGGACTGGCTACAGAGCAAATGTAATAACTTGTCTCTGATTAACAGCGTTTAGATCTTTCCTTCGTCTCCTGTTGGTTCTGCTGAAGTCCTCGTTGTTGTTCCAGTCCTCTGTGGGATTTTTGTCTTGGTCCTGTTTCCATTTTAACAACAGTAAAGTCCCTCTGACGTCCCACGTAACCACCACATTCAAACAAACCCACTTTTTCTTTCACAAGTCTTTGTACAACTGGCTTCTGCTGCTGTCCCCAGCTCACAAATAAGGACAGAGCTGCTCACAATACACAGTATTCTGGAGTTTTATGGCAAAACTGGCAATCAGCCATGTTTGTTTTGTCTGACTGTGATTGTTCCGCTCGTAAAAACAAAATTTAAGCGAAGGGACCAGACTAACTTCTGTGTATAGAGCAGGAAAAGGCTTGGTTGTATCGGGAACAGGCCACACTGCAGAGACACCACAGATCCGTCCACACTGGGCTTAAAGAACCAGAGCCAGAGGTTTACCCTGGAACATCACTCAGCTCTGACCAAACACATGAGGGCTCAGATTCTCACTGATTTACTGAAAATACCATTACTGTGTTTAGTAAACTGCAGAGAGTCGACCCCGGCCCCAGGGGACATAGTTTTTGTCATTTTTCTCCGGTCATAGGCTCCTGTGCCCTGAGACCAGACTAACTCCTGCAGTTCTCCAGCTGTGAGAGTTTAGAGCCACAGGAACCATCCTCCTGAGTCGGGACGGCCTGGGTCCTTTTCCAGACTGATTCATTACTCTCCAGTTCACTAAAAACTCTTAATTATCGCTCTGACTTTGAGATGAGAATTAGTTTTTCTGACTTGTTTATGTTCATGAGCTTTTATCTCAGAAAGTTGGGATACTGACATCACCACAGGTCGCCCAGCAGAGTTATTGGTCAGAAATGTTATTAATTAGCTTTTAACACAAGTAACTGGTCAGATTTAGTGTTAGCCCTCTCACAACTACAAAGCTAAACATTAATAAATTTAGCAAATACAGCTTCAGCCAAAGAACTGGGAAGTTAGGGGTAAAATAAACTGGGACAGAACGGGGCGGTTTTGGGGGTGTTTCCACTTCCCAAAGCGTTCCAAACCGTTCTACTTTTTGCCCTCCTCTGCGATGGGGTCCAGCTCAGTTAAGCGTCTGGAACAGTTAGAGGTGGGCGCTGCTGCGAGCTGATTGGACAAAAGACAATCCTCACTCAGGCAAAAACAAGTCAAAGTCAAAAAAGTCAAAGTCTGTTTTATTGTCAGTTCTACCACACTTACAACCCTCAGTTCAAACAAGTAACAGTAAAACAAGCCAAAGAACAGAAATAAAGCCTCACACAGACACACACCGGCCTCACACAGACACACACCGGTCTCACACAGACACACACCTGCCTCACACAGACACACACCGGCTTCACACAGACACACACCGGTCTCACACAGACACACACCTGCCTCACACAGACACACACCGGTCTCACACAGACACACACCTGCCTCACACAGACACACACCGGCTTCACACAGACACACACCAGCCTCACACAGACACACACCGGCCTCACACAGACACACACCGGCTTCACATAGACACACACCGGTCTCACACAGACACACACCGGCCTCACACAGACACACACTGGCCTCACACAGACACACACCAGCCTCACACAGACACACACCGGCTTCACACAGACACACACCAGCCTCACACAGACACACACCGGCTTCACACAGACACACACCGGCCTCACACAGACACACACCAGCCTCACACAGACACACACCAGCCTCACACAGACACACACCTGCCTCACACAGACATACACCAGCCTCACACAGACACACACCTGCCTCACACAGACATACACCAGCCTCACACAGACACACACCAACCTCACACAGACACACGCCAACCTCACACAGACACACACCAGCCTCACACAGACACACACCAGCCTCACACAGACACACACTGGCTTCACACAGACACACACCGGCCTCACACAGACACACAGCGGCCTCACACAGACACACCGGCCTCACACAGACACACACCGGCCTCACACAGACACACACCAGCCTCACACAGACACACACCAGCCTCACACAGACACACACCGGCCTCACACAGACACACACCGGCCTCACACAGACACACACCAGCCTCACACAGACACAGACCAGCCTCACACAGATACACACCAGCCTCACACAGACACAGACCAGCCTCACACAGACACACACCAGCCTCACACAGACACAGACCAGCCTCACACAGACACACACCAGCCTCACACAGACACACACCAGCCTCACACAGATACACACCAGCCTCACACAGACACACACCAGCCTCACACAGACACAGACCAGCCTCACACTGACACAGACCAGCCTCACACTGACACAGACCAGCCTCACACTGACACAGACCAGCCTCACACTGACACAGACCAGCCTCACACTGACACACACCAGCCTCACACAGACACACACCGGCCTCACACAGACACACACCGGCCTCACACAGACACACACCAGCCTCACACAGACACAGACCAGCCTCACACAGATACACACCAGCCTCACACAGACACACACCAGCCTCACACAGACACAGACCAGCCTCACACTGACACAGACCAGCCTCACACTGACACACACCAGCCTCACACTGACACACACCAGCCTCACACAGACACACACCAGCCTCACACAGACACAGACCAGCCTCACACAGATACACACCAGCCTCACACAGACACACACCGGCCTCACACAGACACAGACCAGCCTCACACTGACACACACCAGCCTCACACAGACACACACCGGCCTCACACAGACACACACCGGCCTCACACAGACACACACCAGCCTCACACAGACACAGACCAGCCTCACACAGATACACACCAGCCTCACACAGACACACACCAGCCTCACACAGACACAGACCAGCCTCACACTGACACAGACCAGCCTCACACTGACACACACCAGCCTCACACTGACACACACCAGCCTCACACTGACACACACCAGCCTCACACAGACACAGACCAGCCTCACACAGATACACAACAGCAGTTTCTGAGGAACACATGAATGCACCAGTATTCTAGAGTACAATAACAACTCTATATATATATTGTAGAAATATTTCAGGTTAAATGTTACATTGGGTGGAAATGTAGCACATATTTTGTACTTCCCAATTACTTCCCATTACTAACAATTCCCTTTTGTCTTGTACAGAAGGTGTGACCAGGCCCATATCTTTAAAAACCTTCCTCTTCAGTAAGTCCTGTTTAAAACCTGCCAATACTTACTTCTCTTATTCTCACTGTAGATTTTTATAGATTTGATCGTTTCAGCCGCTTAACACTGCCTCGATGGCGTCAGACCAGAGCCGTAAGTGTCAGTAATTTATGTAAAATCAGCTGAAAAGGCACTGAGCACTTCCCCAAAATAATTTACACAGAGCTTGATGGTTGAAGATATGAAGTCACGCTATGTTTACAGTTTAAACCATTGTTGAGGAAACAGAGCATTATCTGTGAGAGAGATGCATCAGAAAATATGAAATATCCACCAGAACAAGGAAAAAAAACAGCTGTGTACATGTTCTAGAGCAGTGATTCTTAAACCTTTCACACCAAGTACCAAGTTTAAAAAAAAAAAATCTGGACTAAACCAGGTCTAAGCAAAAGGGATAACACTGGAATTACAACAGAAAAATGCATTCAGGACAAACCAGGGACAAGACCAGAAATAAGGCGAAAACAGGTACTAAATCCGGTCTAAACAAGGGCTAAACAAGGTCTAAACCAGGTCTAAACAAGGTCTAAACCAGGTCTAAACAAGGTCTAAACCAGGTCTAAACAAGGTCTAAAGTTAGGGCTAAACCAGGTCCAAAAATGGTCTAAACCAGGTCTAAACAAGGTCTAAACCAGGTCTAAACAAGGTCTAAACAAGGTCTAAACCAGGTCTAAACAAGGTCTAAACCAGGTCTAAACAAGGTCTAAACAAGGTCTAAACCAGGTCTAAACAAGGTCTAAACCAGGTCTAAACAAGGTCTAAACAAGGTCTAAACCAGGTCTAAACAAGGTCTAAACCAGGTCTAAACAAGGTCTAAACAAGGTCTAAACCAGGTCTAAACAAGGTCTAAACCAGGTCTAAACAAGGTCTAAACAAGGTCTAAACCAGGTCTAAACAAGGTATAAACCAGGTCTAAACAAGGTCTAAACCAGGTCTAAACAAGGTCTAAACAAGGTCTAAACAAGGTCTAAACCAGGTCTAAACAAGGTCTAAACAAGGTCTAAACAAGGTCTAAACCAGGTCTAAACAAGGGCTAAACCAGGTCTAAACAAGGTCTAAACAAGGTCTAAACAAGGTCTAAACAAGGTCTAAGCCAGGTCTAAACCAGGTCTAAACAAGGTCTAAACAAGGTCTAAACAAGGGCTAAACAAGGTCTAAAGTTACGTCTAAACCAGGTCTAAACAAGGTCTAAAATTAGGCCTAAACTAGGTCTAAACACAAAAAAAACAGGTCTAAGCCAGGTCTAAACTAGGACAAAAACAAGACTGAACCAGGACAAATCTAGGACTGACTAAACCAAGTCTAAGTGAGGTCTAAATCCAGGTTTAAACCAGGACTAAACCAGGTCTAAAATTAGACCTAAACTAGGTCTAAACACAGAATAAACCAGGTCTAAACCAAATCTAAACCAGGACTAATGCAGCTCTAAATACAAAACAGAACCAGGACCATTCCAGGACTAATCCAGGTCTGAACAAAGTCTAAACTAGGACAAACCCAGGTCTAAACTTGGTCTAAATGAAACAAGGACAAGGCAGAGGTCTACACTTCAAATTCAAAACCCAGAGCAGGGCTAAAACAGGATCAAAACTGGCTCTGAATGAAACTTAATCAGGACTTGAACTTCCAAAGACTGAGTACCACCAGTGGGCCCTGCGCCGCAGTTTGAGAACCACTGCTCTTATATAAAATAGATGGTGGCGGTTGTCCGAGGCACATAAATCATCTCCTAATGCGTGCGTGCAGGTCATTCTCAGTGAAAATGATGAATATTTAATGTGTAAAGAACAGAGAGCTTCCTTTAAGTGGACGTCTGTCAGTCTGGACGTCAGCTGACTGGAAAAACATGATCTATGTCCACCACAGACGAAAACACAGAGATCATTACCAACTCATTAACAAGCGGCTCACAAACAAAAACACAGAGGCTAAAATCATTAACAACGGCTCACAAACAAAAACACAGAGGCTAAAATTAGAGCTGCAGGATATGGAGAAAGCATGTGATATTCGATAACTATGTTGAAAATTGCGATAACGATATTATTGCGATATTTGAAAAGTAGAGCCTACTTTTCTAACATAGTAAGTTTAATTCACTACATTTCAGAAAAATGTAAGTTCCTGTATTTACAAGTCGAAACAGCGACAAAATCAAAACTTAACACAGACTAAACCAGGAATAAAACAAGGCTAAGCTGTGACTAAATTAATTAAATTACCACTAAAACTGGACTTTTTAAACATTTTTATTTAGTCACAACACATGTTCTTTTAAGGCTCTGGTGGAAAATGATTCTTCAGTGTAAATCTCTGTCAGATGAAGACCACAGCGTTATTGCGATATATTTAGATTCTTGTGATACAGATATTGTGTTTGCTGATATTGTGATAACGATAATTTTGCGATATATTGTGCAGCCCTAGCTAAAATCATTAACAACGCATCAGAGTTGTGCAGGGAGTTATACAAAATACAGATGCTATAGAATAATGTCTTCATATTTTTTATTAGTGTTGGACTCCTCTGCATCAGTATTTCAGGCTTTATAACTTAAATAAAATAAATAATAAAATAATGTATCTGTGTAAAACCTCTTCTGTTGGGAGCTGTTACTGTGACTTTTCAGAGAACGCTTGGATTAGGAAGTCCTGTCGACCCCTGCTGACAACGCTGGGGACTGGACAGAGCATAAAATGCCTATTTAGCACAGCTGTTAGCAACATGATGCTAACAGATAGATTTCTGAGCTGATGCTTCGTAGTTGACGGAGGTTTAAGGCTGAAATGATCAGAACGAGTCCGGTGACGGTGTCTGGGCTTTAGAAACGCGCAGGAGCACTTCCTGGTTTCACCGTGTCTATGTAGAGCTGTGAGACCGAGCGTTTTCAGCTCTGGAGAAGGGCAGTGCCTCAGCATACAGGATTACTCAGACAGAATACTACTGCAGGCTCTGTTTCTGAGGAGGAGACAGGGTTAGAACAGGGTTAAAGAGAGGAACAGGACGGAGAGAGGCACAGGGAGCTTTGGTCTAAACCCAGGACTAAGCAGCACAATACTACTTCTTACTAATCTGTGACCAAGAACTCAGTGAGGATTTGAAGAACAAAGCCAGAACTCAGAGTGAATCCTGCAATTAACTGGCCATTATCCACACTGTAAAAAAAAATCTGTAATTATTACTGTAAAAAATTGGCAGCTGTGGTTGCCAGAATTCTACCGTAAAAACTACAAGAGGCCTGTATTTCATTTTACAGTATATTATCACAAATGTTGTTTTTTTACAGTTTTTGACTTGAGTTTTTATTATTATTCATTGTAAAATTTAAATTTATTATCTTTCAAAAAATAGATTAATGTATATTTTAGTTTGTGACTAACGTTTTAATCAACATTTACTGTAAAATTTAAAGTTATTATCTTTTAAAAAGGCGTTAAACTGTAATAAACACAGGACTCAATTATTTTAACAGTGCTATACTGTATACATTACAAAAAATAAAACTAAAAAAAATACAATTTTGCCTTAGTTTAAATATTACAGTTAATTACTGTAACCAAAACAGTATTTTACCGATATATCAATTACGGTCTTTTACTGTTGAGATTTTACAGAGTTTTACCATGAAATCTACAGATATTTTTTACAGTGCAGGGAGTACCCCGCCTTAAGGCCCATAGTAGCTGCTCCAGCCCAGAAGAAGGTGAAAGAATGCCCCCCCCACCCGTGACAGAGAGAAAGACCAACAAACATAAAACTCTTGTCTGTATTTAGTTTATTCGTGTGGGTCGGAGTGAATGAACACGAATGAATAAACATTAGTACAGACAGGACATGAGGAACATCTGAACAGCACAGAAACATGATTAAAGCGAAAACTACAGAGGAAACAGTGTTACACAAACTCTTCACTCCTCTGCACTGTTACGGTTAGAGCCTGAGTCACAGCTTCAGTCTCTCTGTGATTCACACCAGATACAGACTTAGATCATCAGAAAGGTTCACTAACTTCTTAAACTTTCAAGGTTTGGAAAGTCAGTGGGTCTCAGTGTGGCAGCAGCAGTAGTAGTATACTAGTTAGTGTTGTGATCAAGACCGTACTAATCTAGACCAAGGCCAGTCCAGGGTCCAGAGTGAACTGAGACCAAGACAAGGCCAAGACTTTCAGGTTTTGAGACTGAGTTGAGACTGAGACCAGGTTGCAACCAAGCACTGTGAACACTAAACACTAAATGAAGAGGAAAAGTAAAAAAAAAGAAAAAAAAGAAGTGGTTCAAATACATAAATGATTATTTTAATGATCTAAAGCTGCAGACTCCACAGACAAAGAGAGACAGATCAAGATTTGCATTTTTATAAATCTACAAAAAATAAAAATAGAAAAAAATATATATAATAAGTAAACATACACTGTGTACAAACAGGTGTGGTAAGGATAGTGCAGTGCGATGATATGGCTGAGCTTTAACATGAGTAATAAATAATGAATGATACAAAGGAGACCAAAACCAGTCTCAGACGCTACAACACTAATAATAGTAGTAGAAACCTAAAACCCAACAATTGCTAAACCAGGTCTAAACAATAGGACAAAACAGGACTGAACCAAGACCAGTGTTGGACTGACTAAACCGGGTCTAAATGAGGTAAAAAACTATGTCTAAACTAGGACAAAATGAGGACTAAAGCAGGTATAAACCAGGACTAAACTAAAAAACAAAACTTCCATAAAATGTATACTCAAGCCATAGTATCTAGTTACTTTATACCTCTCATTTAAATTGGTATTGTAATATTGTAAGTTGTCCAGTGTTATTTTCCCCAATAATCAGTCTACTATTCAGTTTTTATCATCCAGCCTTGGCTTGTTTATCAATATTTACAGTGTTTTTGCGGAGTCAGCGTCAGTGCGCGAGCCTGGGAGGAGTTCCTTTATCACCAGAGGCAGGAACAGAAAGTTTCCACCACAACAGAAACAGCAGCAGGCAGCGGCAGCAGCAGCGGTGGCTCTTGTCCTTTTTTCATTCATGCATTTACCAAGCTCCTGAAACCCCCCGGCTTCCTCTGCTGTATCCTGTCTCTCCAGGTGAGCCTCGTCTTCTTGCCCTTATTTGGAGTGCGCACACCTGCCCTGCGCGCTGACGTCACACGCCGAGAGGTACCTGCTCGGGCTCGTCCTCCAGGTGAAGCCAGTTTACTGCGAGCCCTCGGACGCGAAAGGAGTGGGACACAGAAGCGCTACAAAAGAAAACCAAAAGGAATATAGTTTTTTGTTTAATCTAAGCTGATATTTGGGGAGTTTCTACAGAGGATTACCAGAAGAAGAGGAGTTTGAAACCAAATGGGCACCGCCAGATTCGCGGTTTTGGGCGCTTTGCTCGTCGTGTTACAGGTGAGATTTTTCTTTTCATGCCACTACTTGACTTCTGAATGGGTGCGGGAGCTACCTGTCTTTTTCCCATTGTCCCAACTTCAGCTACGCCTCATAGTTTTGTAATTAAGCGCCTCCGAGTTGTTTTACAAGTGAATTTATTTTGATTGAACGCCCTTTTTCATTCAAATAACTTATTTGACCTAAACAATATCTATACAAGTCAAGTTGTGGCGTTTATTAGCGACTAATTTTAGTCTGTAAACGCTTTTATAGTGCAAGTTTATATGGCTAACCTGCCCTATATGTTCGCAAATTTTACTTATTATGCTACACGCGGTAAAAGCCACTTTTTTCCCACGAGTTGTCAATTTTTCTCGACTTTGTACAGGTAAAGTAAACTCATGTCATGTCACAACCTGCCTATAAAAGTTTGCATTGGTCTTTCTTCCAAATCCAGTTTAGCCCAGCTTACTAGCTAAACCCAATTTTAAAGTTATAAAAAGCTAAGTGGCTAATCGTACGTAATGTTGTATTAAATTGCTAATCAAAACCGCGACTTTTGGACTTATCAGCGTACTTTAGGATTTAAGTTAATCTATCCGCGTCTGAAATGTGGTTTAAAGTCGAGTTTAAAGGCTTAACTTGCCGTATGTGTTAGCAAACAGGTGGACAAAAACAATATCGTACGTGCTTTAATATTAAAAACATTTTGAAGTCGCCATTTTCTCCTCCGTCCGTGCGTCGTGCCTTCGGGCGGCGTACGTCGGCGGCGGCGGAACCCGGGCGTCGCCCTCGTGCCGGTGACGTCGTGACGTAGCAGCAGGTTGCATTCCAGAAGCCGCTGCGGTGGGTTTCGGTTGAAGCGACCCCAAAATGGAGGCGGTAGAAGGTAGTTTCTGCGGGTTTGAAGTTCCATTTAAAAGGTTAAAGGTCTGACACCTGGCTCCGGGCGTTTTAAGATAATTTTTCTGCCGTTCAGGTGAATTTATTTGCGGTTTAGACGCGAATTCTGTGTGTTATTTCTGTCTCTTTGACAAACTGACCGTTAATTTAAAATTTTTGGACGACCGTTAACGGTTCAAAATTAACTTATATTTTAATCGAATAATATCGCATAATGTCGTGATATTTCACTTAAAAATATTACATTTTTACTCATTTTGCATTTGAATTTCTCCACGTAATATAATTTGAAAACGGGACACTGCGGTTTCTTCAATATTAAGGTTACATGGAGAAATCTATACAGATCGGCTATTGGATTTTGTTTATCACTCATCTTAAATTTGTCAGACATTTATGATAATATTTCAGAAAAACTACTGTCACCAGAAGTTTTTAAGATTTTTTTTTAATGCCACACTGGAAACCCTTGAATATCAGACAGTAGTAGTACGTAAAAGTAGTTTATTGGTGTAAAAATGCAGATTGTTGTGTTGTTTAAGATGCTGGCGTTACATTTCACTCTAGAAGATGGCTTTATAAAGTTTTTAAAAGGTTAAAGAGAAAACCTGGAGCTACCCTGTTCAGTATCTAGACATTGTTTAGTCAAGGTTTAGACCTGGTTTAGTACTTGTAAAGGTCTAGGTTATTTCTGGTTTAGACCTAGGTTAGACATGGTTTAGGCCAAGTTTAGACTTAGTTCAGTTCTGGTTTAGACCTAGTTTGGTCCTTGAATAGGCCTAGGTTCTGGTTTAGACCTAGGTTAGATGTAGTTTAGTTCTGGTTTAGGCCTTGTTTAGACCTTGTTTAGACCTAGTTTAGATCTGGTTCAGTCTTTGTTAGACATAGTTTAGTTTTAACTTATACCTGGGCACCTTAACAAGTTTACATTAGCTTTTTGGACAAGTAAATATCATTCATTGATACATTTTTATTTCTTCACAGGTTTAACCCACTTGTGTGCAATTGGAACTGAAGCTTTTCTATTAGTTGTCAAATTAGTTTTTTGCAGCGTTTCTCATTGGGGTTATAGTGAAGTCACTGCCAGTAAAGGATTAGGTAGATTAGTACAGATTTAGTGTGTTCTCTCCTACATCCAGTGACACATTAATTAAAACCGTTTAATTATTGGCTAATTTCAAGGCAAGGTAGTATTCTACAGTATGCCATGACTCACACTTGGTTCACCACTGAGGAAAAACCATAGTCTGTGTAAACAGTAGGCTCTTTCAGTGAAACTGGACTACTGCCTTGTCTTAACTTCAGAGATGGCATACCAGCACTGATAATCCTGACCTAGACCAGAATGTCCTGAGAGTCTGAGTCCCAAAAAACAAAGTCAAGGCCAAGAGCATGTATGATAAATGGGACAGTGTTAAAATACATGTTGAGTCTCAGGACAAAGTCATGGGTTAGGTTTCTTTAAAGCTGTTCTAGGTCTAAGAACAATAGTAGAATCATAAAGATAAATATGTTTTTAAAGTAAGTTTTCAATCCATAATGATGATTGGGAATTAGGAAAGACGTATTTTTGTGCATTAAAACAAAACAAAAAACAAAAAAACATGGCTGCCTCTGCATTAGGGTGATGTACAGTAAGTTAAGCAACCCCTAAAATTAATATTAATGCATAAATAAGATGGCACTGCCAAATGACAGTAATTTTGTAATCAAAGTGCATGCAGTTTCTGAATATTTCACTCAATATTCTTTATACAGGATGTGCACTGTTATCAGGACATCTCTAACCACTCACTCACTTCATATTTTACTGGTGGTGTCAGTCCTTATCAAATACTCCAGCATTAGTCTAGAGTTAGAGTAGAGCTTCACAGTATTCACAAAACCATTATCACAGTATCCACAAACATAATGTGCAGTGTACAAAAACTGCTCTTACAGCTGTAATGTTCTGGCCTTATCTCACACAGACTCATCAAAATATGTGTTAGAGCAGGGGATCTCAGAAGAACAAAACAGAAATGTTACTAGCGAGCCCAGGGCCGAACGTAGTAATGTTTTACAGATCTATGAATATACTTGCTTTAATTATTACATTATTCAGAAGGAGAGACTTGTTACTCTCCCTACCAACCATCGACAGTTCATTCAGTGCACAGTAGGTACCCCTTATGAACCAAAGCAGCCTAGTTTTATCTCAGTTTAGTCCATGTTTAGGCCTTGTTCAGTCCTGGTTTAGAACTAGTTTAGTCTTTGCTTAGACATGGTTTAGACCTTGTTTAGACCTGGTAGACCTGATTTAAACCTTGGCTTGGTTTTGATTTAGTTGTGGTTAAGAATCTGTGTCAGAAGGTGTGTCCCCAGAACACAGGTTATTATTCCACTGTTCACTGTAGTTTTTTTCCCTTTTATTCTCTCTAAACTCCAAGTAACTGCATTTTTCCTCACTTCTTTATTTCAGTTAAGTCTTTTTTATTATTATGTCTTAAGAGCAACAAAGACACTCACTTTAAGAAAATGCAAAACTATTCATTGATCTGAGTTTGTTGCTTAATGACAAACTCCTCCCAGCCTCTTTTCTTCCTCTCCATAAGCTGCTGTTAAAGTCCGCTCTCGTGTTCAGTGCAGAAGAATCTAATTTAAAGATAATGTGCATTGGTTTTTCTGGGTCAAATTACTTACTGCAGCTCTAATGGCCTTTTATCGGCTCCGGCTCTGAACGATTGAGATGAAGAGCTTCTCATGAGTCAACTGGAAGATAAAACCATTTTTCCAACACAGAATGAGGTTTATTATTTCAAAGGTTTGTTATAATATTATTGACTGTTTAAATGAACTTGACTGTATGGCAGTGTTGTGTTTTGGTGTCCAACAACGAGAAAAACATAAACAGCTGACTGAACTTGTCCTGGCTTTCACTTTCTGTCTTATGTCTTAGTTTTACTTCAGCTGAGTGTGTGGCTGTTAAAGTTGATGCCCGATCAAGCTTCTTACCCTGCATTTTCACTGATTTTATTAATTTTTTTGTGTCTTCTCTCCTTTCAGATATCGTCTTTAGTCTCTACAGAAGAGCACACATGTTCTCCTGGGTTCTCCTCCGACTTCCTGCTGTTCAAAGTCGGCAGGAGGCTTCTCCACTCAAAGATGAGGCTGGGCAGAGGTAAATGGCTTCTCTTGGCCCTATTTAGCAATATGCAATTAGCGATTTTATGATATATTGTTCAGCTCATAGCCATAATAACGTAAAGAAACTAGGTTCATGCATCAGAGTTTAACATCTCCCTAAATTTTCCTGCTTGTAGTCAGTCATTGTGCAGGTTAGGAGCTTGTATTGTCTCCAGCCTGAGCCCAGCCTCAGGTTTCAGCTCGTCTGTGTGATGTTTAACTATGTCCCTGAACCAGTCAGCCTGCTTTTTACTCCGTTAATCCTCAGATAAGAACAGACCAGAGCTGAGAACGTGTTAGAGCAGGCGCGACACGCCTTCAGTCAACATTACATACACACTACACAGGGTTTTTACTCAGAGCTGAAGACCAAATACCTGTCTGTCTGTATGTAACTTCATAAAATAGGGCTGTGTTTGGCGCTTGAATTGTTTCAGGCTGGTAAGCAGTGAAGTGAAGGAAAGCTCCTAATCTAGAGGTGGAGGAAGGAAGAGCTGCCCAAAAGGAGCCAGGTGTAGGGAGGTCTTTCTGAGTTTGAGTATTATGTGTGATTGATTTATTGAAGCTTTTTAAACAGAAAAAAAATCCTAAAGACAAAATAATAGCAATAAATCTCCAACTAAAAAAAAAGACTGGCTCAACCTTAGGGCTCAAATCAATCGTTCAGTAGTGAAACAAGAACTAAAAACAGACATGTCGGAGCAGCTAGGTTTTATTATTCTGAGCCATTTGTTTCATGGCACATAAATCTGCATCGTGGCAGGTTCTTGCCTGTTGGAAGCACCTTTTAAAAGCTACTCAGGGTGTCTCCATTTAGGTTTTAGTCTTAACATGTAACCTACAAAAGCAGTTTTTATTGTCAACTTTTAGCACGAATTTAAACAATGTCTTTAGTTTGTTTTTACTGTTCTCCTCTCTTTAGCTTATGATCAGCAACCTGTTATAGGCACTGATTCTGTCTGGTTGTTCTGGCTTTAGACAAATTAGAAACTTTAATCTCTTCTTAGGTTGGTTGTTACTAGTAAAAAAAAAAAGCAACGTGACCTCACAGCAAGAAGATACAGTAGTAGATGTTAGAACAAAAGTCCCTCATAAGTTAGTGTTAATATGGAGCTATATGATAGACTGTGAATGGAGCACACTGTTAATCAGAGGACTTGTTTACCCTGTTCCTGGTTAGAGTTGAGACATTTACGCCGCCCCACTCTGAATCAGTTCAATGGTTAACTCTGCTGTGGTTTTCCCTTTAGCCCTGACCAAACAGCAGCTCTGGAACCTGCCAACACTTTATTATCATTCTCTGTTCTACTCTCTTTCTATCTCATACCACATTTAGTTTTAACAACTGTTTGCCCAATTCGCTCTGTCTTTAGCACAGATTCTTGACTTAACCTCATCATGAACAGCCCACTTTTAGTTCCTGATGCCCCAGTTGAGAATACAGGTCAAGTCTATTCTGCTTTACCTGTGATTCAGTGTAATTTTCATAACTTCCACCTGACCATGTGTCCCATCCAAATTACACTGAACTCATTCATTTGTCATTGAAACAGTTTGTGGTTGATTTCAGGTTTATTCTAGGATCAAGGCTCAAACCCTGAATAAATAGTAGTGCATGTATTATTCACATTTCTGTCTGACTAAAAGACATTTTTCAAACAGTGCATGTATTAAAGTAGTAGCAGCAGCTGATGTGACATTTATCCCTGGAGCGGTTCATGCCCAGGTGACCTCATCTGTTTAAATATTTGTATAACTCAGGCTTCAGTATTGACCGACAACAGTATGAGGACTGACTCACACTCACCTGCGTTTACTGCCTTTAAACTCTCCTAGACTCCACCTGAGTAAGATACCAGGGTTTAGTCGAGTAAGGCAAGGGCTAGAGTTCATCAGAGGGGGACAGCTCATGGGAGATCAGTGTTGGAGATAAAGCTCCCAGACTGAGATGGTTTGGACATAAACAGAGCAGGGACAGTGAATATATGGGTAGAAGGATGAGACTTGAGAACTAAAAGTTTTGATATACAAATCTATTTTACCAAGTTTCTTCAGTTTAGGGCCTATAAAACGTGCTGTTTTCATCTCCCAGAACACACATTTTACAAAGTAATGTCTTTACTTTACTTTATTAGTTGGAATAAAAAAGGTGGGACAGAAAAACTGAAAGTATTAAAGCGGACCTTAGTAACTCTGCTTGGTTCTTCACTGTTTTGCCTCATTTTCTTCCCCCTACATTTTGGAGTAAAGCACTATTGTAAATATTCACAAGTGTAGCTGACTTCTATTGTGATCCCTCGCTCAGCTTTACTTTCATTTTCCCCTCCTCGCACCTGTACAAAGTTTTTTGTACCGTTTGGCCATTGCTAGCTAGTTTTGCTTTCTCATGGGACCCGAGACTTCCATGACTCCAGATCGGGGGCAGTGTGGCAGTCATTTTTGGCCCAGAGACGATTCAGGGGGTGATTCATTCACCACACAATCAACTCCTTGAGCTATCACATGGACTCTGAAACTGTTTATTTAAGGTAATAAAGTTAGTCAGAGAGTTAAAAGTGAATTCTCTCGGTCTGGATTTTCTCACACACTCCAGCACCAACACCAGCTCACAGCTCTTTCCTGAAACACAGGGGCAGAACACACCAACCATATACTCAACCCAGCAACATAGGCCACCCACAAATATTTATCTCTGTTTTTATAAGATCCACTGGCCATCCATTAAAAAGTGGGATGAGGGACAGAAGCCTAAATGGCTGTGCAGTTCAACCAAAAGTGGGACAGGTGGTCACCGTAGATGGAGGCAGAGGATCGACTGTGACCACCTCTGAAGGAAACAGACCTGAGGAGGAGACTGTTTTAAGTTTTTTAAATAACAGTTCATTAACTCCCATCATAAGGCTTAAGGAATAGAAAGCTGAGAAGTTAACCACAGACTTCCCACACCTCCTGAAAGACCTGGCGCACATTTGAAACATTTAGATCAAAATATTAGCACTGCAAGTTAAAATCATTCTGTACCATCTGTGTACGTGTATTTTTGTGGTTTGGTTCCACTGACGAAGAGAAACTGAAACTCAAAACTCTTGGCTCACACTGTCGTGACTTCACCGTGACTTCACCGTACTGTGATGTCTTATTGCAACTGAATGCAGCGTGGGATCGGTCGCTCCTCAGTCACTTCCTGGGCGTGGAGCGGGTCAAAGGTCGCAGCCTCATAAATGAATAAACCAGTCTGACCTGTTCCTCTTCCTGGAGGTTGTTTGTGAAATCTCTGTCTCCAGTCTCTATTTATGTAGGTCTTAAATTGTCAAATTGGGACAGCTGAGTCAAGTTTTTCAGTAAATATACTTTAGATTAATACTTTGTAAGTAGTATATCTTTTTTGTGAGTTGGATATGAATTTGGTTTTACAAATAAATTAGTCACCCACTCGAATGTGCCTTTATTTAGTAGGTTTTGTAAAGCTAAGTCTGCTGTTTTATGAGCTGTGTAATGTTGCAGGCAGATTTGTTGCAAAAACCATCCCCGCAATACATGTAAATGCTGTTACCACTGAAATTTAATTCCACTTTTGAGATTTTTAATGTAGAACTGGTGTTATTTCACCTGTATTAGACTTTTAAAATAAAAGCAATGAGTTTCAGAAAGAAAGGTAAAATTTATACAGATTATTGTTCTTTTGCCGGCAATCTTGGCGTTAAATTTTATTCAAAGTGGCATTAAAAAGGTTATTAAATTTCAGAAGAAAAAAACTGGAGCTACCCTGAATAAAAAATAGCTTTGATACAATACAAATTTTAGTTTTTTTGTGAATGTGTCAGTTTGGGATCATTAAGCAGCGTTGATAAGGTCTTGAAAGTCTTAAATTCGTCCTGGAGGTTGTTCTTGTTTAACCTTTTCCTAATGGCTCTTGTTGCCCATGTTTTCCAGTGGAGTTCAGCGACTGCACGGACCGGACCAGGTTCTTGTTCAGCAGTGAAGACAGCCGTTTGTCAGTGCAGTCGGACGGAGTGCTGACGGTAAGAGCCTTTCAACAAAAACCACACGAGTGTTACACCAGAGTCTCATGTTCTCTGAGGCCGAAGCCATCACTGCAGTTACTGGGGAGTAGATTAAAGGGAGACCAAGAACAGGACTAAAAGAGGGCCAGGATGGAACAGTCCCGAGTCCGGTCTGTCTGGGCCAAGTCAAAAAGGCTATTGAGGAGTGAGTGGGAGTCCAGATGTTCCAAGAATTATGCAGACACAGGGGCTCACAAGAAATTGTTTCGTTTGTGCCAGATGTCACTGACAGAGCCCAAACAGAACTGAAAACCCGCCTAACACAATAAAAACCAGCCCAAAGCACAACCACTTCTCAATGTTAAACTGTTATGTGTAGGAAAGAACACAAAACTTAACAGCAGCACTAAAAAATTAACACAAAAAGGTTCCCCACAAACAGTGCAATCAGGTAACCAAAGCCTTCCTGTCAGGGTGCCATAGAAACCACAAAAACTGTATGAGAAACCAACATGAAACATGAACAACTAAACATATAAATCACTCATTCAAAAACAAATGAACTGATGAACAGGACACTGCAGTTTATTGAAATGTGTATTTCTACTTTGTTCGCCACAAAATGATAACTATTTTGTTGGTATTTCCTCCAGAATAGTTTCTAAAAAAACAAATGTTGTGAAAATAGTATTTTTTCCAGCACAAGGTGTTCAAAAGAAGCCCAACTGAGGGGAAACCATCCCAATCTGGCAACACTGCCAGTCCCAAGCCTGGATAAATGAAAGGGTATGAGGTCAACTGATAAATATTTTTGTGTTGGGCAAGTTGATTTAATATTGATAATATCGATAAAATGTAAACATTTTTGGGGACTTTTTTGCTGTACTGGACTTAAATATCGCTCTACATTTTGAGCGTGTTGCAACTATCCAGCCTCGGACACCTGCCTCACTGAGCTCAGGATGAACTTATCTGCTCCAGTGGGCTCGTTCTTAAACAGCACACATCAGCCAAGTGCTTTTATACACACAAGCATTCGCTCTCCTGATGCTGGGAAGGTACACTGCGTAAAGAGCACACAGTTTGGTGTTGCAGCCTATACCCAACCCGAGGATACAGCAGGAAATTCTCGGCCCGACCTGGCACGAACCTAGGCTTGGGTTTGGCTTGGGCATAAAATCTAAGATCTAATAACAGTCTTAAATTTTAAGGTAAGGTATACGTTATTGATCCCCATAGGGGAAATTCATTCTCTGCATTTGACCCATCCCTCAATGCCGCTGGGGCGACCTGCGGTGCAGCGCCCGGGGACCCTTCTCCAGATCTTGAGCCAGGATCCTGGTCAGGAGCATTTGGCTGGAGGTTTTAGCCTATTGTGCATGTTTGGAGGTTTCTGGGGAAAAAAAACAAGTTCCAAATTTCATATTGAGATAACGTTTCTTACTGTGACGGTCCGGGCCTGACCCCTGCGACGGTCCGGGGTCTGACCCCTGCGACGGTCCGGGGTCTGACCCCTGCGACGGTCCGGGGTCTGACCCCTGCGACGGTCCGGGGTCTGACCCCTGCGACGGTCCGGGGTCTGACCCCTGCGACGGTCCGGGGTCTGACCCCTGCGACGGTCCGGGGTCTGACCCCTGCGACGGTCCGGGCCCGACCCCTGCGACGGTCCGGGTCTGATCCAAACCCCATGCGTCTCTGTTTGCAGGTGAAGAGACAGATCAATTTGCACGATGGCCACAAAGACTTCTTGGTCCATGCCTGGGACTCTCAGGGAAACAAGTACACCGTCTCTGTCCGGGTGCAGCACGGGCATCACCAGGGAGACGGGCACGGGCATCACCAGGGAGACGGGCACGGGCATCACCACGGAGACGGGCACGGGCATCACCAGGGAGACGGGCACGGGCATCACCAGGGAGACGGGCACGGGCATCACCAGGGAGACGGGCACGGGCATCACCAGGGAGACGGGCACGGGCATCACCAGGGAGACGGGCACGGGCATCACCAGGGAGACGGGCACGGGCATCACCAGGGAGACGGGCACGGGCATCACCAGGGAGACGGGCATCACCAAGGAGACGGGCACGGGCATCACCGACATGAACATCATCAAACAGAGGTAGAGAACTTCACAAGGGCAGAATCTAAAGGGCATAGGTGACATTTTGGTGGAAGAAGTACTCAAAATCTGCACTCAAGTAAAAGTACTGCCTTTAAAGCTAGTCATTACTGCACAATTATATTATTGAGTACAATTTAAAAAGTATTCACTACTATACTCCTACTGTTGCCCTGAGTTAAAGTAATATTTCTTCCTCTAAAATATCCACAAACCTTAAAGATGAGGCAAAAAATGCCTTTCCTCTCATAAATGAAGTTGCAAAAACTTAAAAATTCACAGACACAGGGACCAGAGGACTTACTGTGTACAACAGCTGCTCACACAGTAATAAAATATACCTGCAGAGATCTTAAATATTATGTTTTGATGTCAAGGGACAGGCTTCTGGAGTGATCCAACACTGCCCCCTATTGGCTTTACATGTACTCAGCAGCTGTACAAGTTCTATGAAACAGTTTTATTATCTTCAGTCCCTTTTTTATAGTGACAAAGGCCTACGTTGTAAGTCACTGGTTCTCAAATGTTTCACAACAAGTACCACCTAATATTTAGCTTTACAAGGACCGTGTTTAACAGACTAAAATGAGCCTAAACCAAGACTAACCTAGGTCTAAACCCAGGGATGAAATTGTTAGGGATTAATAGAAAAACTGAGGGATAAAAGAGGGATTACTGAATAAAGACAAACCAGGGACTAAACCATGGATCAAATATTACATCAGAAATAAAAGACCCCTGAGCGCACCATCAGAAGAAGCTTTCATATCACCTGACCTTTTTTTTTTAAATTTCTTTTTCTAGACAGGAAACAAGGAGGAATAAAGGGGCTTTTCATTTGTGGTACGCTCTCTCCCAGCAGCAGTCTTGACACGTTTGATGGAGACTGGTTTAGTTTATGTTGACCTTAAGTTTCTCACAAATCTCTATTTTGATTTGTTTCAGAGTTTAACTGCTGCCCCCGTGCCTCAGGACGGACTGAGCCGCATCAAGAGAGAAACTGTAAGAACTGCAAACACAGACAATAAACCATCTTGTTCTAGCTTTATTTTCATTTACTCGTGCTTATATTTCAGGTGGATGAGGAGGTACCAGTGATCTATTTCCCCAAAGCCACTAAAGGCCTGAGGAGGAAGAAGAGAGACTGGATAATTCCTGACATCAACTTCCCTGAAAACGACAAAGGGCCCTTCCCCAAAAAAGTCACTCAGGTGAGAAACTGTCTACATATGGAGGGCTTAAAGTTCTCCAGCACTGTGCCGCATTTCTGGCATGTGGCAATAAGAAAAAAAAGGTTAATTTCCCCATAATCCAATATTAATGCTTTTACAATGTGCTGTTTATGTTAAATTAACTTTTTTGTGAAATTAAGGAGTTGTAAGTGCGATGTATAAACAACACTAATTTGTAAGAAACGCGGCGTGCAGCGCTCTGCGTTTGTGTCCGACTGAAGCCTGAGTGACAGCGGGCTGCTCCATGTTCTTCACACATCTTTGTCATAATAAAGTTTTAGGAGATTTGTAGTATTTGATGTGAAAAGCTAGTAGCCCTTTTCCCTTCTCACAGAACTGAAACGGAACATGCAGGAACTTTCTTTCTCCGACACTGTAATGAAAGTCTGCACTTGGGGACAGCTCCACTGCTCTCCCCCAGCAGTCTGCAGTAGGGGCGGGGCCAAGAGCCATCAAAGGGAAAACTACGGGAAGAAGACGGCAAAATCAAAGCAATTTAGGCTTATTATCGGTTTAATTTTTCATTATCAGAATTATTTGTATGATGTCATAATTGCTAATTATTGTCCTGATAATTATTGGGTCCAATATTATCGCACTTCCCTAGAGTACGACCAGGGAGGAGGTTTCTGGATGTAGTGAAAGAGGACATGAAGTTAGTTGGAGTGAGAGAAGAGGATGCAGAGGAGAGGGGCAGAGGGAGGCAGAGGATTCACTGTGGACCCCTCAGAAGGAAATAGACCAAAAGATAATAATAAAATGTTGTCTTTCTCTAGATCCGTTCGAGCGACGACACAACCATGGTGATGCACTACAGCATCACTGGCCCCGGAGCTGACCAGCCGCCCGTGGGGCTGTTCACAATGGATAGAACCTCAGGATCCCTTTATGTGACGCAGCCCCTGGACAGAGAGAGGAAGTCCAATTACACTGTGAGTAAATCAGTTGTTCCACTCTCACACAGCTCCTGCAGAGACCAAACTAAGTGTCCCTCCTTCCCTGCCTCTGTCTCTTTCTCTCAGTTCATGGCTCATGCAGTAGCAGAAGGATCAGGGAAGGGTGAAACCCCAATGGAGATTAAAGTTATTGTGATCGACATGAACGACAACCGACCGGTGTTCACTGAGTCCACGTACATAGGAGAGGTGGCCGAGGCTTCACCCATCGGTAAATACAGATCTTTATCAATACATTTGGATGTCTGATTGAATTAAGTGCAGTTTTGTGGAGTATTTTACTAAAGTGTCAACTATCAATGACCCCTCTGGACTTTATTTGGATATACAGGGCTCCATCAGGGATGGGCGATATGGACTCAAAAATATATTTTATTAGTATTTATCACAATAGCAATAAATGATGATATAATACAGGGCTTGACATTAAGCATAAAGCTAATTTAATAACCTGTTAATATATGAATATTTAAAACCTTGTTATATAATCTGAAATCAATGTAAATACAATTTTCTTTTAGCCATAGCTAAGCATATCACACTCTCAAACTGTGTCAGAGATAATAGGTTCACATTCATTTGAATAGCTTTTTTAGTCTTTGACTTAATAATTGTTCTGTTTTTTCCTCCACTGTGAACCTGACTGACCCAGTCTCCCATTATTTTAAAATGGGCAGCCCTTAGGACATTCTCTCTTCAGATTACAACAGCCAGAAATTGAAAATTAAAAAAACATTTTTAAGCAGAAAATTAAATAGGAAACATGATCATTGTCAAACTAAAGATCAACAATATAAAACATAATTAAGAGTAGAGTTAAAATAAGGTGTAACTGAACTGGTCCCTTTCTGAACATCTGTAGGAACAATATAAACATTTATCTGTCGGACAGATCCTGAATCTGAGATATCACAGGCACAGATGAGAAAATGCATCTTCTTTCATTAGAGTTTGTTTTAGCTGTCTGCCAGTAATTACATGCACATGTATGTCTTTCTTTGTCAGTGTTTTCCTGATTTATTTATTTTTATTTAACATTTATTTTACCAGGTAGAACAGTAAGAACAAATTCTTATTTCCAGTGTTGACCTGGATAAATTCCTTCATTACTCTTCTACAAATGCAGTGCTGTAAAGCTGCCGATTCTTCCAAATTGTTCCTTTTTAAAAATGTTTTTTAAACAAAGCAGTTTGCTCCCTGCTTTTTGTGTGAAAGTCCAGGAGTTTTATTCCCGCAAATGGAGCCAAAAACTTTAGCCATGCTTTCAGTCCAAAGCCCAGATAAGTACAGAGGGTTGCATCAGGAAGGGCATCCAGCATAAAGAATGTTAAAAATTGGAAAGTAACTTATTGTTTTAAAAACATTTGAGCCCATCTTTGACAGTCTGTGCTTGTCACTTCTGTTCTATGAGGAGTTGGTTCATAATGTGTAAGGTTATATTCTCTGCTTCCAGGTCATGAGATCATTCAAGTCACAGCCACAGATGCGGATGAGAAAGGGAACCTGAACGCTGAAGTGCAATACAAAATTATAAACCAAGATCCAAAATCTCCCACTGACAACATGTTCACCATCAACCCAGTAACCGGCTACATCCGAGTGAACGCCCCAGGACTGGACAGAGAGGTATGGGGTTAGCTCAGCAGGGTTGGCTCTGTCGGTCTCATATTTTTGGGAAGTTCGTGTTTGAGTGAAATGAGCCTGGATACCTGTAGAAGTATTTTATTTCTCTGCAAATTCACAGTAACAGCTTCCCAACAGAAGAAGTCTTCCACAGATACATTATTTTAAGTTATAAGACCTAAAATACTAATGCGAAGGAGTCCAACACTATTTCAGAAACACTGAGAAAAGCAGAATAAGGACATTTAAACCAGGGAGAAATGCACTTAAAAGCCTCAAATACATTTGTGCAATACTAATTATGTAGCATTTTTAATATTAATACAGACTTCTCATCTCATGTTTTAACTATTCAGAGTTTTCAGTCATGTGACTTTTTGTTAGGAAAAAACAAACATGGCTACACACGGCAGGCAAGAGGCAGCTCAGACAACTCAGGACAAAACACAATGTGGACTAAACATACAAACCTTGGGGACCTGCATGAGGCACCGCTGTCCTCTTTGTGTCGCTGCCAACGACCAGAGCTACAGCCGGACCTCGCCGCTGTCGTGACTCGAAGCAAACTTATAAACGCAGATTTTTTCGGGTGGGGTGGGTCATTAACCTGACGTATGGGAAGGTGACCAACTGAGACACTAAGGCAATGCCTTTCAAATATGTTTGCTGCATATGTGCATTTAAACGGCTAATTCACTGTTCACCCTCCCTGGGGAGAAGGACTTGTTTAACGGCACAAATCCACATTCATCTTATTTCTGAGTCAGGTTTCTCTGAGATTCTGTAGAAACACAGCTCCTACCTTGAAGAAACTGGCTTCAGGTGACACTCAGTGGAGCAACGCGGTTAACAGTAACCAGTGTGCTCCACCCGGACTGAACCCGGACTGAACCCGGACTGAACCCGGACTGAACCCGGACTGAACCCGGACTGAACCCGGACTGAACCCGGACTGAACCCGGACTGAACCCGGACTGAACCCGGACTGAACCCGGACTCAACCCGGACTCAACCCGGACTCAACCCGGACTCAACCCGGACTCAACCCGGACTCAACCCGGACTCAACCCGGACTCAACCCGGACTCAACCCGGACTCAACCCGGACTCAACCCGGACTCAACCCGGACTCAACGTAGCTGCAGACACCGGAGTGATTCAGACCCACGACCGAGCAGTGTGCATATGCAAGACGTAATAACTATTTACAACAGCAGGCGGCGCTAGTCACTAAACTCCACTCCCTCGCTTCAGTAGAGCAGTCCCTTCATAACCTCCACCTCTGCCTCACCAGTAAAACAAAGTGCGTTCTTTTCAGTCTCAAAACTGATGCCAACCCTCCCCTGCCTTCCTGCAGCAGCAGACAACTGGAACATTTTGCAGAACGCCCTCAAAGTCCTAGACACACTTCTCTTCCCTCTTTTGTTTGCCTTTTTTTACACACATGTATGTGGTATATTTTTGTCTGTGTATAGTTGTATCTGTGTTTTTTTTCTATGCATATGTATGTTATTTATGAGAACTGGTTCTCAAACATTTGGTTGGATAAAGGTTCAACAAAACCATGACTTGAGCTGCAAAACACTAGTACCATCAGTGGGACCTGTACCACAGTCTGAGAACCATTGGTCTAAATCTCTCCTGGGAAACCCTGGAGGTATCCTGTGGTAACTTCATCTTAAACTCATTACTCTTGTCTCCTACAGAAAAACCCAAAGTACACTCTGGATGTCCAAGCGGCCGATATGGCAGGAGAAGGAATGAGTACAACTGCAAAAGTCATCCTCACAGTGACGGACAGCAACGACAACGCTCCGGTTTTCACACAGACCCAGGTACGAGACAAACTGCCCCACCACTCCATAAGAGGAATAAATGGTAATAAGCTAAAACTACATGAGCTTTATCTTTTCTTCCTCAACCAGTTCACAGCAACTGTGCCAGAGAACAAGAAGGACGCTTTTGTGGTGAAGATGGTAGTAACTGATGAAGACGATGTCCACACTCCGGCCTGGAACGCCAAGTTTACGATCATAGACGGGGACAGAGACGGACTGTTCACTGTGACGACCGGCGCCAACAAACAGGAGGGCACCATCACCACCGCTAAGGTACAGAGCTAATACAGAACTAATAATTATTAAAGGAGCATCATCACCACCGCTAAGGTACAGAGCTAATACAGAACTAATAATTATTAAAGGAGCACCATCACCACCGCTAAGGTACAGAGCTAATACAGAACTAATAATTATTAAAGGAGCATCATCACCACCGCTAAGGTACAGAGCTAATACAGAACTAATAATTATTAAAGGAGCACCATCACCACCGCTAAGGTACAGAGCTAATACAGAACTAATAATTATTAAAGGAGCACCATCACCACCGCTAAGGTACAGAGCTAATACAGAACTAATAATTATTAAAGGAGCATCATCACCACCGCTAAGGTACAGAGCTAATACAGAACTAAGAAGTAAACAAACAAGCCTTGAAGCCTTTTAATTGCTTTGTCACTCTTGGTGAATATTTATCACACACAAAAGTATCAAAATACTTTTGTGTTAATGCTAACCCCTGTAGGTTACATCCGAAGTTGCTCCATTGTTTTACTGTTGAAAATATCCAATGTGACATCACAATCCCGTTCTCTATTTACAACTTGCTAACTCTAAGGTCTCATTATTATATCTATTATTGTGTAAATAAAACCCTGGTCTAACCCTGACCCTGTGTGCTCCAGAGCCTAGACTTTGAGGTGAGTCGGACCCACACCCTCCTCGTGGCTGTGGAGAACGAGGTTCCCTTCGCCAAACCTCTGCCCACCTCCACAGCCACAGTGGTGGTGACTGTGAGCGACGTAAACGAAGCTCCCATCTTTGAGCCGGCTGTCAAAAAAGTCTCCAAACCTGAGGACCTGGCCCCAGGAGAGGAGGTGGTGAAGTACACGGCCTACGACCCCGACACAGCTCGCAACCAGAAAGTCAAGTGAGTACAGGCGACCTGGAGAATCTAAAGGTCCCATAGTGAGTGAATGTGAAAGTGTCTGAGTATTGTCCAGGAAAGAGAGAACAAGAGGCTTGACAATGACGTAAACCTGTGTACACGACCCTAACGCTGTCTCTGTGTCAGGTATAAGGTCATAAGTGACCCGGCTGGATGGCTGAACGTGGAGGAAAGCTCAGGTTCGGTGACGGTGAAGGCACTGATGGACCGAGAGTCTGTGTTTGTGAGAGACAACATCTACACCGCTCTGATCGGAGCTTACGACGACGGTGAGTTTTACCAAGATGGGCCTTTACTTTGTGCAAATACTAAGAGTCTCTTTCATGCTACTATACCAGATACTATATCCTTTCACAGCCATTACCACTCAGCAGAAATCCTGAACTAACCACTTAAACAACAGACGACTTCATGTTTAATGCATATTTATTTATTAGGGATGTAACAATATTGACAATATCATGATCAAATGTGGCTTTATGCATTATCAAATGTTGAGCTCTCAGGGCTAATGTGCATTGTTTTTTTGCAGCAGAATGGTAAAAAAGCTGAGGGCACTACATAGACCATGATCCTTTTGCGCTGTTACAAAGCAGCCAACATGACAAATTATTTTTAAACACATATTTAGTCTTAATCTTTTGAAATATCACATTTACTGCACTAAAGGCTCACAGGGCATTTGTAGAGAATGTGTTTTGTATTGTGAGCCTTCCCTCATTATTGCTATAAACATCATAGCATGGGATTAAAATCGTGATAAGACTGTTCTGTGAGATTTGGCTATTGTTGCATCTGTTATTGATAATTTAATGTTTGTTGGTACTGGCTGTTTGCATTTTAGCTCAACTCTAGACTAATTCTGAGTAAGAAAAAAAATTAGTTGTATAGCAGCCCTCTGAAATTTATTTGTCATCTTTAAATTGACAAGTTCTTATAATGGCTCCTGTTTATTTAGTTTGTTCAGAGAAGTAATGTTATGTTTCTTGCTCTTGTTTTCTGTCCAGATGTGGTTCCCGCCACAGGAACCGGGACTCTGCAGATCATACTGCAGGACGTCAACGACAACGCTCCGACCATCGAGGAGCGAGACATTAAAGTCAGTCTAAAACATGACCAATAAACTTTATTTCTTGTTGAACAGATGTCAGAATATAGTTTTTTTTCTTCAGGTGTGTAACAAGGAGCCCGCTCCTCACCTGCTCACGGTCACTGATAAGGACGGGCCAGAGTTCGCGGCTCCATACAGAGTCAATTTGGAGGGGTCCTCGAAGGGGAACTGGACCGCGCGCATGAACGAAACCAGTCAGTTCATCATAATTCTATAGTTCACAGAACTAGCTTGCTTACTTGCTTACTAGCCTGCTAGTTGCAGGGGTTAATCCAAATGGCTCTATCTACTGAGCTACTGCAGCTCCCCAAAAAAGTAAATTTGCATTGGTTTCATTGACATTTATTAAAAACTCCTGAGGTTACTGTGGGTTCTCTCCTCTTCCTCCCACCGTCCAAACGCATGCACAGCTCAAGTGGAGGCGCTAATGTCCCACAGTGAATGAATGTGAGTGTACTGTCAGTCCAGCGAGTGCCCCGCCTCAGGCCCATAGTAACTAGGATATGCTCCAGCCATGCTTAATGGGAATAAGCAGAAAATATTTAATACTAATTTTCTCTCTTGCCTTTCCTGCAGAGACTGGGATCATCCTCCAGCTGGCCACGAAGCTGCCTGTGGGGAGCTACAATGTCCAGCTCAAAGTGGCCGATAACCACGGTTTAGCCCAGGTCTGTACGGTCCAGGCCGAGGTCTGCGACTGCACCGGACCTGACGTGCAGTGTGGAGCCCGCATCGCAGGGGGAACACCTCTGCCCCTCATCATGGGGATCCTGGGAGCCATACTGCTGCTGCTGCGTGAGTACTTCTGTGTTTGGTTTGTTAGTTTTAAAGGAGTCCTGTCCTGGGGAAGTTAAATCTTAAATCTGTTTCTGTGCCCAGTGCTGGCGCTGGTGGCGCTGATGCTCGCTCGGCGCAGATCAGGGGAACAGAAGGTGCCTCTGCTTCAGGAGGAAGAGATTCGAGACAATATCTACATTTACGACGAGGAGGGAGGTGGAGAGGACGACCAGGTACTACTACTACTACTACTACACATACTACACATACTAGTACTATATTCAGACATTTACTACTACGACAAGGAGGAGGAGAGAACGACTGCTGCTGCTACTTCTATTCATGCAATAAATGAGATACCTGCAGTCTCTGAGGCTTTAGGACGTTACAGTCGTTCAAGTAAAAAACATGTAAAATCATTTTTCATAATTTTTATGTATATTATATTTCTGTCGCCCAATATCACAACAGCAGTCACCTCAAAGGGCTTTACAAACAATCAAACACACAATCAGACAAACACACAGACAGACAAACACACAGACAGACAAACACACAGACAGACAAACACACAGACAGACAAACACACAGACAGACAAACACACAGACAGACAAACACACAGACAGACAAACACACAGACAGACAAACACACAGACAGACAAACACACAGACAGACAAACACACAGACAGACAAACACACAGACAGACAAACACACAGACAGACATAAACAATAACTACAGTAAACAGTCCCTGGATGTCCCCTGTCCTTAGACCCTCCCTCTCTTAAGGAAAAACTCCTAAAAAAAACAGCTGTGGGGTAAAAACAAAGAAACCTTGTGGAGACCATATTGAAGGAGAGATCATCTCAGTCCATAAACTCATCTGAGGTCATAGTTCAGGTCTGCGAGGATGCAGCAGGTGGCCTCCCCCTCACCAGGCCCTGTCTGGGGAGGGGGAGGCCACCTGCTGCTCCGGGGGTGGTCCGGGAGGGCCATAGGAGGTGAGGGCCCATGGATGGGGTCAGCTAAGGTCCTGTTGTCACTGGGACATCTGCCAGCAGCCAGGCATCGGAAACACAGGGGAGCGGGACAGAGGGACAACCTGTGAACAGCTATGAACTGATTCTGATTACAGATATAGAATATTAGATTATATTAATGACAGTAACAGAACTGATTACTTTTGGAAACCCTGGGAACTGCTGCCCTGCATTTGCTCCAACATCATTAACAGCATTAACATTATTAACAGCATTAACATTATTAACAGCATTAACATCATCAACATCATCAACATCATTAACATTATTAACAGCATTAACATTATTAACAGCATTAACATCATCAACATCATCAACATCATCATCAACATCATCAACATCATCATCAACAGCATTAACATTATTAACAGCATCAACATTAACAGCATTAACATCATTAATGTAGAAGGGACCACCAGCCTTGGAAGTCAGAGGGATTTTAAACCAAATGCATGAAGGAAACACAGTGATGGAATGTTTTGTTTGTTTGTGTTTGGTAAACAAAGTGTTGTGATGGTAGCTCACCTGCCTCTCTCTCTCAGGACTACGACCTGAGCGTGCTCCACAGAGGCCTGGACAACAGACCTGAGGTTTTCAGGAACGACGTGGCTCCAAACTTCCTGCCCGCTCCTCACTACAGGCCCAGGCCGGCCAACCCCGACGAGATCGGAAACTTCATCGACGACGTAAGCCACGCTTTGGTTTGGTACGGCTCGGAGTAACAGACGGGAGCTGAGGTCCATATGAGTGAAGGGATACATGAATGTAGGGTACAGAGGAGGGCGGAGGGAGGGCGCAGAGGAGGGCGGAGGGAGGGCGCAGAGGAGGGCGGAGGGAGGGCGCAGAGGAGGGCGGAGGGAGGGCGCAGAGGAGGGCGGAGGGAGGGCGCAGAGGAGGGCGGAGGGAGGGCGCAGAGGAGGGATGGTGACAAGGACCAGAACTAAACTAGGACTTAAACCACTGCTCTGAACCAGGACTAAACCAGGACTAAACCTTGCCTGGAAAATCCAGACTGATATGTCTCTGTATTATTATACAGAGACTTATCAGTCTGGTCGCCGTGCATTTTGATTTGTTTATTTAAGTCACGTGTTCTTCACGAGCAGCGTCCGCAACAACAACAATCAAGATGGCGACCGAGGAGTGGAGAGTTTGTTTCATTCAGAGGTAAATTCTGTTTCAAATTACCGAAGACCTATCAAATCATTAAAACCACAGCAGCTTACAGCACTGGAAGCCTTTTATAAAAATAAAAAAAAGTTTTCGTGTTGCTCAATTTCTTGTCGCTTTGTTAACGTCACGTCCGCCATTTTCTGATTGGCTTACTCCGCTGTCAGTTTGCTCGGGTTTGCTCCACTCTAGAAATCGAATTGATTCAATGGCGACCAGACTCATCACTGGTACAGCGCTGAGGCTGGAATCCCCAGGCAAAGCTGACCGGGGACTAAACCGGGGACTAAACCGGGGACTAAACCGGGGACTAAACCGGGGACTAAACCGGGGACTAAACCGGGGACTAAACCGGGGACTAAACCGGGGACTAAACCGGGGACTAAACCCGGGACTAAACCCGGGACTAAACCTGGCTGTGTTTGTCCCTGGATGCAGAGGATCGTCCTAACTCAGACCTAACCTGTTTGATTTTGTGTTTTCCCTCAGAACCTGAAGGCGGCGGACAACGACCCCACGGCGCCGCCGTACGACTCTCTGCTGGTGTTTGACTACGAGGGCGGGGGCTCGGACGCCGGGAGCCTGTCCTCCCTGAACTCCTCCAGCTCCGGGGACCAGAACTACGACTGCCTCGGCGAGTGGGGCCCGCGCTTCAAGAAACTGGCCGACATGTACGGAGGCGGCGACGACGACGACATGCTGTAGATTTATCTGCACTCACACGAGAACGACGGGAAAACACAAGAGACTGATTTAAAACAGGTTTAACAAAGAAAAGCAGGAACTTTTAGCCTCAAATTGGACTAAGATGCTTTTAAAACTGTCTAGCTTTTGGAAAGTGAACAAATGTATCTAAAACTGGTTAAATCTCCTCAAAAGCTAATCATATACAGATGTATCTCAAGAATATTGTGTGAAAGTGAAATATGCACAAGTTATATTCATTCAGCAGTGAAATATTTTAAGAGTTAATCCATTTTAACTGTGATTTTGGCTTAAACAGTTTTATTTTTTGAACTGAACTCTACTGAAATGATAAAATTTAACTTTCCACACAATTTTTTTGAGATTCACCTCCATCTCCTGTGGATTCTGTGTAAACGCAGCCAAAACCTGTTTAAAATCACGTTAAGAGAATATAAAATGTTTTAGTGAGTGAGGGGCGTGGCTCTGGACTGAAAGCCTTGAACCTGGAGCAGCGGCGCGCTCCGTGCCGACGCCAAAGGAGGTCAGAGCTTTCTATGAGTTTGTTTTTTTTTACGCTCGAGTTCCGGAAGTTCGCCAAGTTCAGATTTAAGTTCGAGTTTAAGGCCTCTTTCATTACGATTTTACCTCGGAAATGACCAAATCTACGCCTTTCTTTTGTCAGTGAGGCACAACTCTGTCCATTTAACCAGGCTTGGGACAGGCACTAAGAGTTACACACCGGCTTGCGACGCCTTTTATGGCTTGATTTATTCACAAATGGGGAAAAGTGCTTCTGATTTTTCAAAATGGCTGCTTCAGAATTACTCAAAATAAACCAGACTTGTCGAGAGAAGCATCCACACCGAGACGAAACGCTTTTATTTCAAAAACTTTCCAAAACCCACTGTAATACATCTGCCAGGCCTGTTGGTGGCGCTGTAACGTGGCCTTAATCTAGGAACTACATTTTTTATCTTCAACTTACATCTCCAATTTGTAGTAGAAGTAAAGTTTAGTTGGAAAATAACTGACCAGAACTACAGCTTCATTAAAAGTTAGAATACTTAAAATACGCCTTAACTATATTATAATTACACAAATTTACAAATATACTAATTTTTCAAAAGCTAAATGTCGGCACTGAATATTTAGTCCCTAACGTATGACTTTAGGGCCGTTTCTAGCTTTGTGCGGGCCCCTAGTTTGTCGCAGTACGAAATGCCACAAGCTACGACGCTTCACAAGCAAAACGTGAGAAAATCAAAATACACAGAGAAGAAGAGAGCGCCGCGAGTTCAGTTTCGTGCGTAATATTTTGTTGGTCCTGCGCCGTTTTTAGAAAGAACCTTGGACAAGAAAGTTTTTGTGTCAAATTGCAAAAGAGTAGGATTTTTTTTTAGTTTTGGCAGAAACGGAGCTAAAAAAAGATCATTTGTCAGGCCACAGATTTGTAGAAAGTTTCATTTTGAGGTAAACGTCATGAGTCAGGCCTCAGACTTCGTGCCTTTGAGTTTACGTTGTTTAAAATGCCTTGTTTTTACTGTAAGTTGCTGGTTTGATGCCGGACGCTCGCTGTTGCACTGTTATGGCCTTACCCCCTCATGTGGTACTGCTGTGGTACTGCTGTGGTACTGCTGTGGTACTGCTGTGGTGGTACTGCTGTGGTGGTACTGCTGTGGTGGTACTGCTGTGGTGGTACTGCTGTGGTGGTACTGCTGTGGTGGTACTGCTGTGGTGGTACTGCTGTGGTACTGCTGTGGTGGTACTGCTGTGGTGGTACTGCTGTGGTGGTACTGCTGTGGTGGTACTGCTGTGGTGGTACTGCTGTGGTGGTACTGCTGTGGTGGTACTGCTGTGGTGGTACTGCTGTGGTGGTACTGCTGTGGTGGTACTGCTGTGGTGGTACTGCTGTGGTGGTACTGCTGTGGTGGTACTGCTGTGGTGGTACTGCTGTGGTACTTCTGTGTTGGTACTTTATGAATGACTGGGCGAGTGATCAGAAACCTTTAATTCAGAGTTTTTAAAAATATATTGTGCTTAAACGTCTGACACTGTAGAAACCGTCAGGGTACGACACAAACGCTGTTATGATTTAGGATTTTTATAAAGTTTTCTTATTACCACTGTGAATGAGACACTGGGCTTTTTTTTATCTGCAAATAAAAATTATTGTTAATATTTCAACTAAAGTGTGGAGTTTGATTGTAGTAGTAGCTGAAGACAGTGTTTTTCAGACAAGTTTTTGGTTAATTAAATTACTCATCTTATTTTTGTGTTTGAACGTTCATTGTTTTGCATTTTATTTGTTTTTACTTGCTCTCTGTGGTTTTTTCTGTGACAGGTGCAGTATAAATAAAGTTTACTCACAGGTCGTAGCTCACTGCAGCTTCAGCTGAATCCATTCAAATGTTTTATTAAAAGTCACAAACTGAAGCAGCGATGGCCTCAGTTTCCCAGAATCCCGCTGCTCGTGTCCTGCAGAAGTTAAATCACTGTCCCACGTCTGCTGCTCGCGTAACCATAGCAACGGCACTCAGCAGAGCCGCACGTGTTCGCTCTGAAGCCAGGGGCCACAGCTCCGCCGAGGGCCCGCGCGCTCCTGGGTTTACAGACCGAGACCCGGACTTAGACTCACCCCCCCCCCGCAGCGGTGGATGAAGGACTCTCAATCTGTACTCATGGAAAAGTACTATTACTTAAAGAAAAATAAGTAGAAGTAAAAGTACCCAATACAGTTTTTACTTAAGTAAAACTAAAAAAGTGATGCATATAAAATGTCCTTAGGTAGAAAGTTCTTTTGAATGTTGTTCCAAAATTACTTCTTTTTACTCAAGTAAATATGTTTTTCAAAATTTACTCAAAGTACTTCATCTTCATAAAAATTAGGGATGCACCGATACCAGTATCGGTACCGATACCATGTCCAAGTACTCGTACTCGTATTCATAAAAGTGGCCCGATACCACTGTACAGCGCTGGCACGTGACATTCCCCTCTCAGCTGAGGAGTGAGAAACCTGTAGCTGGATTTCAAAGTTACGGAAGCGCATAGTAGTCACAACAAAAAAAAAAACTATCTCGTAATTACGAGATAAAGATCAAGTACCCTTCAGGACATTGAATGGCGCCGTCACAGTAACCAGTATGAGACAAAGGTTTTTTAACAATAGGATGTAAATACATGGAATGCCCTGCCAGCCTCTGTTGTAACTGCTCTGAACAGCTTCAAATCACGACTTGATCAACTCTGGAAACACCACCCATGCTACTTTAACTGGGAAGATAACTCCTTTAGTTACCCCGAACCCAGTATGTCGCAAATCACAAACATTATGAAGTAAAGTTCAGCTCAAGATCTGGTCATAGAGGCCACAGGGCCTGCGACCAGAAAGCACCTGAGTAACCTCAGTAAGTAAGTCATCACAGCTTAAGTGGCCAGAGAGTTTTGCCCGAACCTCCAGGGGCCTCAGTAGGCTAATTGCGGTAATTATTCCTGTCAATTAATCAATTATTTTGATATTTTTTTATTTGGGCTTTATAACAATGAAGCTTGGACATTAAATGGCTATCCACTTATCATCCACTATCCACTTATCATCCACTATCCACTTATCATCCACTATCCACTTAGCAGGAAACTACCAGCTAGCTTACTATAGAAGCTCATAGTAGTCACAAAAAAACAACTATCTCGTAATTACGAGAAACTATCTCATAATTATGAGAAAAACTATCTCGTAATTACGACTTATTTTCTCGTAATTACGAGATGGTGACTACTATGCGCTTCCGTACAAAATGAACTGTATGGAGATAAAAGCAAAGCTGAGTTTACATTCTCCTCAACCAGACTTATCCCAAATCATACGTGAGTTTTAAAACTTAAGCAGTTGTCCTTTTGTCGTCGTAGTTGTCCCGAAAATGATATAAGCGCGAAGCAGTTGTTGTCTGATAAAGCTTAAGAAGTGCCGTTGCTAATTGTGTTAGCTGCTGTATGTCTTGGCGAATCTCCGCTGGTGATGGGCAGATGCTCAGTCTGTCTTTAAAATGATTTTAACTGAATAGAGGAGAATCTAAGCTTTAAAATGAGGTATAACATGTCCATGTTGAGCAAAGTTTAGCCATGGTTAGCTGTGTTCAAACCACTCTGATGTAAAAATAACTTAGCATTGCAGAGCGGGGACAGACGGCAGAAAGACGACACGGTATGGGATGAATGAGATACAGCAGTGTGACTATAAACTATAAAGTAACCCCTATATAAGTACTCGTATCGGTACTCGGTATCAGCGAGTACTCAAATGGAAGTACTCGTACTCATATCAGTTTGAAAAAAAGTGGTATCGGTGCATCCCTAATAAAAATGTACTTTAGTAAACTACCTGAGTAAAAGTAGGTCAAGTCCTGATTTAGTTTAGAGCCAGTTTTATGGGGTCAGACCTGGTTTAGACCTGGTTTTGACCTGGTTTTGCCTTAATTTAATCCTTTAAAGATGTTTTTGTAAATACAAATCTTTTCCTTTTCGGAGCTGGTCCTTGGTGAGAAAACTTCAAGAATCACTGGTTTAGGAATAAAACACCTCCCAGTTCTTTGGTGTAACCTTCTCCTGCTGAAAAACCCTCTGCACTGCCCACCTGGACCTGGACCTGTCCCTGGACCTGTCCCTGGACCTGTCCCTGATCCTGTCCCTGGACCTGGCCCTGGACCTGGTCCTGTCCCTGGTCCTGTCCCTGGTCCTGTCCCTGGACCTGGACCTGTCCCTGGACCTGTCCCTGGTCCTGTCCCTGTCCCTGGACCTGTCCCTGATCCTGTCCCTGGACCTGGCCCTGGACCTGGTCCTGTCCCTGGTCCTGTCCCTGGACCTGGACCTGTCCCTGGACCTGTCCCTGGTCCTGTCCCTGTCCCTGGTCCTGTCCCTGGTCCTGTCCTCAGACCAGTTTGGACAGATCCAGACCCCTGCAGACCTGGAGCCAGGACGGAGACAGACTCTGAGACGAGAACAGAGCTGATTTTATTAAAATATCACAAATAAATACATCAGAGACAGTTTCCCTTCAGTCACTTCCCTTTACAAAGAAAATAATATTCACATCAGGAATTAGACCCAGCCACAGTTAGATCTGAATACAAACACCAGGAGTTAGACTGAGCCGCACCAGGAAGAGACCAATGATCAGTTTAATCCTGGTTTAGATCTGGTTTAGATCTGGTTTAGGTCTGGTTTAGGTCTGGTCCTGGTCCGGTCCTGGTCCGGTCCTGGTCCGGTCCTGGTCCGGTCCTGGTCCGGTCCTGGTCTGGTCCTGGTCTGGTCCTGGTCCGGTCCTGGTCCGGTCCTGGTCTGGTCCTGGTCTGGTCCTGGTCCGGTCCTGGTTGGTGCAGCTCGGTCTAAGTCTGGCTCCAAACCCGTTTTCCGTCCTCTGTAAAGTAGTTTAACACATTCTTCCTGAATTTAAAGACAATATAATCTAGTCCAGCCTGGTCCTAAGACCTCCGGTTCTTCACTGTAGACCTAGACCAGTCTCCATCTGGTCCTAGTTTAGACCTGCATCAGTCCCACCTTTTACTTTAGTCCTGGTTTAGTCCTGGTAATAGTTTAGACCTATTTTAGTGGATAGTTTAACTCTGGTCTAATCATGGCTTAGTCCCAGTTCAAACCCAGTTTAGTCCCGGTTCAGACCCGGTTTAGTCCCGGTTCAAACCCAGTTTAGTCCCGGTTCAGACCCGGTTTAGTCCCGGTTCAGACCCGGTTTAGTCCCGGTTCAGACCCGGTTTAGTCCCGGTTCAGACCCAGTTTAGTCCTGGTTGACAGAGGTCCGTACACACATCAGGACGTCCCTCAGAGATGATCGAGTCCTGGCTCCAGTTTTTGGTCCAGAGTCCACAGGAAGTCAGCTCTCCTGAAAAAAACAAACTGTGATGATGCAGAGCTCTGTTCCTGGATGTAACAAAGGTCAAAGGTCAGAGATAAGGTCATGTCCTATGACCTTTGACC
>CM036254.1:1926182-1931182 GCA_020698575.1 Bostrychus sinensis
GCGCCCTGCCCTACAACATGACATCAGGCTTTTTAGGAGCTAAATATTCGTTTTAAATGTGTTACTTAAACAAATTGAGCGCCTACTCACCGATGGCGTGCGTGTAGTCTTCCGTGCATTGACAGACAAAGGACTGCGCGCACCTGTTTAAATCAGGGCTCATCAATGCAGCGGAAGCTACAGGTACAATTCAGGTAGGCTATAGCGCCCTCTGTTGCCCAAACTGACAGTAAATAATAATGTGAGGACAGGAAGGTGAAAGAAGCAGACAAAAGCTGCTTTTAACACAACACCTCCCACTTGAACTCCTGGTGATAACCCAAGGAGTTCACACCAGTCCTTAAGGGTCTTGTGGCTGTTGCTCTTCTACAGGCAGTAGGACGATGAGCCGTCTTACGTCTCTATGTAAAACATGGGCAGGAATCTTGCCTTTAACTGGCTTTTCCATAGGCTTCATGATCGGGACAGGATAGCTTGGGAACACTCTCACATTGGCATCTCTGACGACATCTTTCTTGTCTGAATTGACACTCACCACTCTGCCAAGTTTGTACTGGTTCCTCAAAGCATTTTGGTCAGCTACCCAAACAATATCTCCCTCAGCAACATTGCGTTTTCGTGTGTGCCACTTGCTCCGCACAAATAAGTTTGGGCCTGCTAATTGGCACCACTTCTTCCAGAACTTGTTGACCTCTCTTTTGGCAAGCCTTCGGCCTTTGATTACCCAGGCTTTTTTCCTCATTCTGAGAAGAGTTCCGGCAATTCCTTCATGGTTTGCGCAGTGGGCTTCTCTGGCGAGTAAAGTGGATATCCAAGCATCAAAGGGCAGGACTGGTACAGCAGTTCGTTCTTCTGCAAACATTTGATATCTACCTCCACAGACTAATAGCCCATCTGTTTCCCGATACACAGCCAGTCGGTTGAGAGATGTTTCCGGAAAGCTCTTTCCATCCTGAGCCGCATGGAAAAGGTTCCTGAGGGCGTTGTGGCGCTCAGTTACTGTAAGCACAGGTGAGTTTCCTTTAATTCTTCCTTTCTCCCCCATCCAGGTTTTAGCAGCCCGCCACGTCCATGCAACAACATCAACTAGCTTTTGTAACGTGCTAAATCTCTCCACAGTGACAAGTTTATTAACCCAGCCAACCGGTGTTCTTTTCCCAGTCTTTTTTACAGGGTTTTGGGCTTCTGTATCTTGGTAGGCTGCCTGTGGTGTTTGCAAATCTTTCTTTGTCTGACTCCTTGTGACAGCCGCTGCGAAGGCTTTTCTTTGGAGACGGTTCACATTCTCTCTTGCTTGAGCTGCAACCTCGCCGGGTGATTTTACAGGCCACTTCTCCACTGGCCATTTTGCCATTCAGAGCCCTCCTTCAGGTCCTGAACTGTGCTCCCACGTGTTATGATGTCAGCAATGTTCAGGTCCCCAGGAATCCACAACCAATCTTTAATTGGTGCAGCCTTCTGGATCTCACCGACACGGTTTGCAAAGAAGGTTTGGTATCCATAGCTATCTCTTTGGATGGCCCCCAGTACTGTCTGGCTGTCCACCAAATGAAACCAGCGTTCCACTTGCACCCTTGCATGTCTTTCAAAATACTTGCGGAGTCGGGCTGCAAAGACTGCGCCACAGATCTCTGCTTTAACAGCTTCTCCTTTTTGGTCAAGTGGTGTTAGCTTAGCCTTTGCTTCCACAAAACGGACTTCAATTCCGTGAGCGGTGTTCCATCTTAGGTACAGTACTGCACCATAGGTTTTATCACTCCCATCTGAGAAGGTTACTGCTGAAGGTTTGTCTTTCCAGTTGACTGGTGTGAAGCTTCTGGGGAACCTGATCTGGCTCAAATCAGCATACTCTTCAAAGAGCTTGATTGCTTCTTCCCTGAGGCCTTCTGAAAGTGGTTTGTCCCAAGTTTCACGAACCATCCTCCCTCCACCAGATTCCTGGAACGCTTTCCTCACAAGGATTGCACCCTTCTGCTTCAGGGGCGCCACAAGTCCAATTGGGTCATAGAGTCCGGCTACTTGGCTCAATAACTCCCTCCTGCTGAGAGGATTGGGCGTCCCAGGCTTCACCTCTTCCTTGCTCAGGTTTTTTCCAAGTCGCATTTTCTTTTTCTTTTTAGAGAAATTGATGGAGGTTAGCAAATACAGTTTGTCCTCTTGGGTTTCATAGCCCACACCAAGGGCTTTGTTGTCTTCACCACTCATCTGATTTGGTAGGATGATGGTTTTGATTTGTGAGGCTGTGCTCTGACTGTCCATTTCACTCCTTTGCCTCCCACTTTGGCCAGACCACACCCAAGGTTTTAGGAAAAACCCTCCTGCTTTTAATATGTCTTCCACTCGCTGTGTAATTTCAACAAGTCTCTCCAAGCTGTTGTGAGACGTTAGAATATCGTCCACATAACTGTCTCCTTCCAGGACTCTACGTTCTTCCTCTAGACCAACAAAGGCGGGTAGATTAGCAGTCTCCCTCATTGCTATTTGTGCAATGCACCCAGCAGGTCTGTCACCAATGTTAACTCTGGTGATGGCGTACTCTTCAATGTCCATCTCAGGTCGATCCCTCCAGAGAAACCTGTGCAGGTGCATCTCACGGTCTTCCAGCCAGACTGAATTGTACATTTTTCTGATGTCTCCTAAGGCTGCGTAGATACCTTGCCTGACCCTAAGCAGGACAGCTCGGATAGGATTAAGCACATCTGGTCCTTTCAGAAGAATGTCGTTCATGCTGAGTCCTTTGTATTTCTGGCTGCTGTTCCACACCAATCGAACAGGAGTTGTTACAGAATGAGGGTTTGGGGCAACCAGGTGACTGACATACCAGATTGGGCCTTTCCAATTTCTTTTCATCTCCTCTGTGAGTTTGACAGCTGCATGCCGTTCCACCATTTCGTGAACCTGGGTCGTATATGCTGCTTTCCATTCAGGCTCTCTCTCCAGCTGTTTTTCGGTCCTTAGAAATGTGGCTTGGACGGCACCGCGATTATTTGGAAGTGAGGCAGGATCTTGAGTCCACGGATACCTAGCATCCCAGTGTGGAGACTTTACATGAGAGTCCTCTTTGACATAGCTGAGCCCGTCTTTTATTACCTCCAGCTCCTTTTCTTCTGCCAGAGTCATTTCCTTCCCACCAGGCTGACAGTTGCCGCACCGACATCCTCCACATTTGGGCTCGCAGGAAGCACCTATGCTCTCCCACCTCCACCATTCAAGGAAGTCATGTGCTGTAGCAGCTGCAAGGGATGTGGTGTGTTTCTGTGTTAAGGCTCTTCTAGGCCCTGGCTCTTTGACAATCTCCTCATATTTAATTACAGCTGTTCGCATTGATCTAGCAAAGTGAGTTTTGGATTGGTGGGCCATCATCTCTACATCTTCGAATAGATCTGGGTGCGCCCCACCTACAGTTTTTCCCAAGGGGCTTTCCCACAAGACAAGATCCCCAATGACTCTCACTCTTTGAGGAGCAAGCCTTCCTTCACGGTGACTAATGAGTAGCTCGATGTCTTTTGGTCTTTTCAGCTCTTCTAGCTCAACCTCTGGGAAGAAGGTTTGAAGTCTTCCAGGATCTATTTCTTTGTGAACCTTGGCTATTTTATCTAGGCCATAACAGAGCAGTTCATGTGCTCTCTCCTTCCCAGTAGATGTTGTAATGCGCACTCTGAGGAGGTATCTTTTTGTGCTGACTGTCATAGTCATTCCACCCACACCATACAAGACCAAGGTTACTTTTTCACTGCGCAGCCCGAGACGGTCAGCAGCCTTGTGGGTAATGTAGTTTGTGTCAGACGCTAGGTCTATGAGTGTTCCGATCTTCTGACCTGCGTTAGCCGTTACTTCCATTAGCATAAGAATGACTGGCAGTTCACAGAGGCCATGCTTTTCCAGCAGGTCAGACTGAACCTCAGATGAGTTGCCTGCCCGGACCCCATTGGTGAAAGCCTTTTTGCACTTTTCTGCCAACTCTGGGGATAGCTCAGATAAGAACTCCTCTTGGTCAGCGGTCAGTTTGCTCTTGCCAGCACTGCTCTTCCCGTAGACCTCTTCAGTTTTCCTGGTGTCTTTGGGACAGAGGAAGTAGTGGTGATCAGAAGAGCCTCCTCTTCTGCACTCTTTATTTCTGCAGAGGTATGTGTCCTTACAATCTCCATTCTCAGAATGCCAGCCAAGGCACTTCTTGCATGCTCCCAGTTTTCTTAAAGTAGCTTTCTTCTCCGGGACACTTAGAGCCTTGAACTTTTTACAGAAGAAGAGTTTGTTGTAATGCCTTCCTTCACCGCACACCCCACATACACTGTCAAGCTCTTTCTTTGTGGTTTTGGTGGAGGCAAACTTTTTCTCCGACCTCTTTGCAGAATAATTCTCCGGCCTGTCAGCTACTTTCAGTTGTTCTAGTCGCTCCAAGATGCCTTCCTGCTTTTTCAGGAAATTGAGAAGCATGTCAAAATGGTTGTCTGGAGTTACATTGTTGCTTGGTTCCAGCATGAAGATGAGCCAGTCCCTCTTCACAAAGTCTGGCAGTTTGCTTTCAATTGTTTTTATTACTAATGGGTTTTTTATTGCGCCACTGTTCCCCAGCTCCGTGAGATCTGCCAGGGCCTTTTCAACTGTCTGGATCAGGTCGATTACTTTTCTAGGTTGGTTTCCTCTTACAGGTGGCAATCTTTCCAGGTCTTCCAAGATTTCAATTGCTATTACTGACTTATTTCCATACCTGTTCTGAATCACTCTGAATACATCTTCAGCAGAGGGGTATGTCGACAATCTGAGATCTTTCACTATACGCTCATCAATGCTGTCCAGCAGTTGGATTTTCTTAACTTCTTTTGATCCAGTTGGCTCTCCTTGCCTCTGCAAGCTTTCCCAGTCCTTCCTCCATCTGTGATATTCTCTTTTGTCACCACCAAATTTTGGAAGAGCTGTGGGCTTTATCCTTACAATGGGGTTTAATGGTGCAGGGGTTAATGGTGCCTCATTCCTCCCACTAGTGGCTTCAGCAGCCT
>CM036254.1:1938682-1949755 GCA_020698575.1 Bostrychus sinensis
GAGGAGGATGAGAGAGGAGGAGGAGAGAGGAGGAGCGGGTCAGAGGAGGAGAGAGGAGGATGAGAGAGGAGGAGGAGAGAGGAGGAGCGGGTCAGAGGAGGAGAGAGGAGGAGGAGAGAGGAGGAGCGGGTCAGAGGAGGAGAGAGGAGGAGGAGAGAGGAGGAGCGGGTCAGAGGAGGAGAGAGGAGGAGGAGAGAGGAGGAGGAGAGAGGAGGAGCAGGTCAGAGGAGGAGAGAGGAGGAGGAGAGAGGAGGAGGAGAGAGGAGGAGCGGGTCAGAGGAGGAGAGAGGAGGATGAGAGAGGAGGAGGAGAGAGGAGGAGCGGGTCAGAGGAGGAGAGAGGAGGAGGAGAGAGGAGGAGCGGGTCAGAGGAGGAGAGAGGGGGAGGAGAGAGGAGGAGGAGAGAGGAGGAGCGGGTCAGAGGAGGTGACAGGAGGACAGAGAGGAGCTGTTTGTACCTTTGCACTTGTATCCTTGTTTGATGATCCCCCACAGCTGTAGGACGGACAATAAAGTACATTAGTACTAGTAGTAGTAGTAGTAGTAGTAGTACTTGTGAAGTTCTTGTAGATACTGACGAAGCCAGCGCAGTGCTCGCAGAACGTGGGCCGCAGGTACGTCATCTCCGTGAAGTTATGGAGGAATCCTGGTCCCATCTTGGTCTGAAGCAGAGGGTTGGCTCTGAGGAAGTAGGCCACCATCTCATCTTTACTGATCAGACCGTCTCTGAAGGAAAAATACACCAGGAATAATCTGAGAGGAGGAAAAATACACCAGGAATAATCTGAGAGGAGAAAAAATACACCAGGAATAATCTGAGAGGAGGTAAAATACACCAGGAATAATCTGAGAGGAGGAAAAATACACCAGGAATAATCTGAGAGGAGAAAAATACACCAGGAATAATCTGAGAGGAGGAAAAATACACCAGGAATAATCTGAGAGGAGGAAAAATACACCAGGAATAATCTGAGAGGAGAAAAAATACACCAGGAATAATCTGAGAGGAGGAAAAATACACCAGGAATAATCTGAGAGAAGGTAAAATACACCAGGAATAATCTGAGGAGGAAAAATACACCAGGAATAATCTGAGAGAAGGTAAAATACACCAGGAATAATCTGAGAGGAGGTAAAATACACCAGGAATAATCTGAGAGGAGGTAAAATACACCAGGAATAATCTGAGCGGAGGAAAAATACACCAGGAATAATCTGAGAGGAGGAAAAATACACCAGGAATAATCTGAGAGGAGGTAAAATACACCAGGAATAATCTGAGAGGAGGAAAAATACACCAGGAATAATCTGAGAGAAGGTAAAATACACCAGGAATAATCTGAGAGGAGGTAAAATACACCAGGAATAATCTGAGAGGAGGAAAAATACACCAGGAATAATCTGAGAGGAGAAAAAATACACCAGGAATAATCTGAGAGAAGGTAAAATACACCAGGAATAATCTGAGAGGAGGAAAAATACACCAGGAATAATCTGAGAGGAGAAAAAATACACCAGGAATAATCTGAGAGGAGGAAAAATACACCAGGAATAATCTGAGAGGAGGAAAAATACACCAGGAATAATCTGAGAGGAGAAAAAATACACCAGGAATAATCTGAGAGGAGGAAAAATACACCAGGAATAATCTGAGAGAAGGTAAAATACACCAGGAATAATCTGAGGAGGAAAAATACACCAGGAATAATCTGAGAGAAGGTAAAATACACCAGGAATAATCTGAGAGGAGGTAAAATACACCAGGAATAATCTGAGAGGAGGTAAAATACACCAGGAATAATCTGAGCGGAGGAAAAATACACCAGGAATAATCTGAGAGGAGGAAAAATACACCAGGAATAATCTGAGAGGAGGTAAAATACACCAGGAATAATCTGAGAGGAGGAAAAATACACCAGGAATAATCTGAGAGAAGGTAAAATACACCAGGAATAATCTGAGAGGAGGTAAAATACACCAGGAATAATCTGAGAGGAGGTAAAATACACCAGGAATAATCTGAGAGGAGGAAAAATACACCAGGAATAATCTGAGAGAAGGTAAAATACACCAGGAATAATCTGAGAGGAGGTAAAATACACCAGGAATAATCTGAGAGGAGGTAAAATACCCCAGGAATAATCTGAGAGGAGGAAAAATACACCAGGAATAATCTGAGAGGAGGTAAAATACCCCAGGAATAATCTGAGAGGAGGAAAAATACACCAGGAATAATCTGATAGAAGGTCAAATACACCAGGAATAATCTGAGCGGAGGAAAAATACACCAGGAATAATCTGAGAGGAGGTAAAATACACCAGGAATAATCTGAGAGAAGGTAAAATACACCAGGAATAATCTGAGAGCAGGTAAAATGCATCAGGAATAATCTGAGAGGAGGAAAAATACACCAGGGATAATCTGAGAGAAGGTAAAATACACCAGGAATAATCTGAGAGCAGGTAAAATGCATCAGGAATAATCTGAGAGGAGGTAAAATACACCAGGAATAATCTGAGAGGAGGTAAAATACACCAGGAATAATCTGAGAGGAGGTAAAATACACCAGGAATAATCTGAGAGGAGGTAAAATACACCAGGAATAATCTGAGAGAAGGTAAAATACACCAGGAATAATCTGAGAGAAGGTAAAATACACCAGGAATAATCTGAGAGCAGGTAAAATGCATCAGGAATAATCTGAGAGGAGGTAAAATACACCAGGAATAATCTGAGAGGAGGAAAAATACACCAGGGATAATCTGAGAGAAGGTAAAATACACCAGGAATAATCTGAGAGCAGGTAAAATGCATCAGGAATAATCTGAGAGGAGGTAAAATACACCAGGAATAATCTGAGAGGAGGTAAAATACACCAGGAATAATCTGAGAGCAGGTAAAATGCATCAGGAATAATCTGGAGGAGGTAAAATACACCAGAAATAATCTGAGAGCAGGTAAAATACACCAGGAATAATCTGAGAGAAGGTAAAATACACCAGGAATAATCTGAGAGAAGGTAAAATACACCAGGAATAATCTGAGAGAAGGTAAAAAACACCAGGAATAATCTGAGAGGAGGTAAAATACACCAGGAATAATCTGAGAGAAGGAAAAATACACCAGGAATAATCTGAGAGGAGGAAAAATACACCAGGAATAATCTGAGAGGAGGTAAAATACACCAGGAATAATCTGAGAGGAGGAAAAATACACCAGGAATAATCTGAGAGAAGGTAAAATACACCAGGAATAATCTGAGAGGAGGTAAAATACACCAGGAATAATCTGAGAGGAGGAAAAATACACCAGGAATAATCTGAGAGAAGGTAAAATACACCAGGAATAATCTGAGAGGAGGTAAAATACACCAGGAATAATCTGAGAGGAGGTAAAATACCCCAGGAATAATCTGAGAGGAGGAAAAATACACCAGGAATAATCTGAGAGGAGGTAAAATACCCCAGGAATAATCTGAGAGGAGGAAAAATACACCAGGAATAATCTGAGCGGAGGAAAAATACACCAGGAATAATCTGAGAGGAGGTAAAATACACCAGGAATAATCTGAGAGAAGGTAAAATACACCAGGAATAATCTGAGAGCAGGTAAAATGCATCAGGAATAATCTGAGAGGAGGTAAAATACACCAGGAATAATCTGAGAGGAGGAAAAATACACCAGGGATAATCTGAGAGAAGGTAAAATACACCAGGAATAATCTGAGAGCAGGTAAAATGCATCAGGAATAATCTGAGAGGAGGTAAAATACACCAGGAATAATCTGAGAGGAGGTAAAATACACCAGGAATAATCTGAGAGCAGGTAAAATGCATCAGGAATAATCTGGAGGAGATAAAATACACCAGGAATAATCTGAGAGCAGGTAAAATACACCAGGAATAATCTGAGAGAAGGTAAAATACACCAGGAATAATCTGAGAGAAGGTAAAAAACACCAGGAATAATCTGAGAGGAGGTAAAATACACCAGGAATAATCTGAGAGAAGGTAAAATACACCAGGAATAATCTGAGAGCAGGTAAAATGCATCAGGAATAATCTGAGAGGAGGTAAAATACACCAGGAATAATCTGAGAGAAGGTAAAATACACCAGGAATAATCTGAGAGCAGGTAAAATGCATCAGGAATAATCTGAGAGGAGGTAAAATACACCAGGAATAATCTGAGAGGAGGAAAAATACACCAGGAATAATCTGAGAGGAGGTAAAATACACCAGGAATAAACTGAGAGGAGGTAAAATACACCAGGAATAATCTGAGAGGAGGTAAAATGCATCAGGAATAATCTGAGAGGAGGTAAAATACACCAGGAATAATCTGAGAGCAGGTAAAATGCATCAGGAATAATCTGAGAGGAGGTAAAATACACCAGGAATAATCTGAGAGCAGGTAAAATACACCAGGAATAATCTGAGAGCAGGTAAAATGCATCAGGAATAATCTGAGAGGAGGTAAAATACACCAGGAATAATCTGAGAGCAGGTAAAATGCATCAGGAATAATCTGAGAGGAGGTAAAATACACCAGGAATAATCTGAGAGGAGGAAAAATACACCAGGAATAATCTGAGAGGAGGTAAAATACACCAGGATTAATCTGAGAGCAGGTAAAATGCATCAGGAATAATCTGAGAGGAGGTAAAATACACCAGGAATAATCTGAGAGAAGGTAAAAAACACCAGGAATAATCTGAGAGGAGGTAAAATACACCAGGAATAATCTGAGAGGAGGTAAAATGCATCAGGAATAATCTGAGAGGAGGTAAAATACACCAGGAATAATCTGAGAGAAGGTAAAATACACCAGGAATAATCTGAGAGAAGGTAAAATACACCAGGAATAATCTGAGAGGAGGTAAAATACACCAGGAATAATCTGAGAGCAGGTAAAATGCATCAGGAATAATCTGAGAGCAGGTAAAATACACCAGGAATAATCTGAGAGAAGGTAAAATACACCAGGAATAATCTGAGAGGAGGTAAAATACACCAGGAATAATCTGAGAGGAGGTAAAATGCATCAGGAATAATCTGAGAGGAGGTAAAATACACCAGGAATAATCTGAGAGCAGGTAAAATACACCAGGAATAATCTGAGAGGAGGAAAAATACACCAGGGATAATCTGAGAGGAGGAAAAATACACCAGGGATAATCTGAGAGGAGGAAAAATACACCAGGAATAATCTGAGAGGAGGAAAAATACACCAGGGATAATCTGAGAGGAGGTAAAATGCATCAGGAATAATCTGAGAGGAGGTAAAATACACCAGGAATAATCTGAGAGGAGGAAAAATACACCAGGAATAATCTGAGAGAAGGTAAAATACACCAGGAATAATCTGAGCGGAGGAAAAATACACCAGGAATAATCTGAGAGGAGGTAAAATACACCAGGAATAATCTGAGAGCAGGTAAAATACACCAGGAATAATCTGAGAGGAGGAAAAATACACCAGGAATAATGAAATACACAAGGAATAATCTAAATATGTCTTCAGTAAAGGAGAAATGTTAAAAATGTGTTTTCAAATTTCTGTGTGTTTTCAAATTGGTGTGTTTTCAAATGAATGAATTTTAATATTTGTGTGCATGTTTTTAAATTTGTGTTTACAATTTTTTGTGTTTCCGAAATTGTGTGCATGTTTTCAAATTTGTGTGTGTTTCTGAATTGAGGACACAGATCGATGCGTTATGAACTGTGCAGTACCACTGTGTGCCACCAGGTGCAGTGATGAGCTACAGAAATATCATGGTAAATGTGTAAAAATGTCCTCACTGGTCTTTGTCGAGGACGCAGAAGGAGTCGAGGAAGGGGAAGTTTGCAGCGATGCTCTCGAAGTCCTCCTGAGAAATGTAACCGTCTCTGTCGTGGTCGTAGTTCCTGAAAACAGACTGGACACAAAAAGAAAGTAAATAAAAGTTTAGTTTAGTTTCATGCATCCTGTGTAAAGTCAGAAATACTGTAGTGCAGAGGCCCATAGGTGCAAAACAAATTTACTGTTAAAAGCTAAACACTTTTACAAATTCACAAAACCAAATACAAATTCACAAAATACAAATTTACAAAACACAAATACAATTTCACTATACACTTTTACAAATTCACAAAACAAATTTACAAAATACAAATACAAATTCACAAAAGTAAGCGGGACATGGCCTTTACATTAACAACTTGAATTGAATTTGTTTTCTGAATTTGTAAAAGTGTTTTGTAAATTTGTAAAAGTGTTTTGTGAAACTGTAAAAGTGTTTAGTTTTTAATTGTAAATTTGTTTTGCACCTAGGGGCCACCGTACTGAAGGGCAAGCCACACTAACAAAATCAATAACGCAAACAAAAACTGAAACGTGCCCACAAATTAGGAAACACTCACAAAAATTTGGAGGCACACACAAATTTTAACACTTGTACACAAATTTGAAAAGAAGCACACAGATTTGGAAACATGCACACAATTTCAAATAAATGCACTAGGAAACAGCTTTTTTCTGTCCAATCACAGTTAAGCAGGAAGGACCTAGTGTTTATGTAATGTTTTCTGTCATTTTTATTTCATTTTTTTAGTGTTTTAGAGTTTGTGTGCATGCTTCATTTTATTGGCGTGATTGTCCTTCAGGGCCACCGTACTGTAGATGTAAAGAGAGGTGTTGTTGGTGTCGGCGTAACTCACGTCCACGACTTTCCGTATGTGTTTGTTGACCACAGAGGGGTCCGGTTTGGTGGTGACCCCCGAGGCCCAGTCCAGAGGGGCCAGGGGTTTGGAGGGGGAGGAGGGGGAGGAGGGGGAGGAGGGCTGATGGAGGAGGAGACACCGGGGTTAATAATGTTTAATATGACGTTTGTGTGCAGTTATAATAAGTGTAAGTACCAGAGACTTGTGCGTGCGCGGCTCCCGGAGCAGAGACAGCTCATAGATCTCGTCCTCGGTGTAGTACAGGTCTAAGGAAAGCTGGGAGGGACACACAGGACATCAGAGTTCATACAAGAAAAAATGAAAAAGTCAGTAAGCCTAGGGTGACCAGATGTTTGCACCCAAAAACTGGGACACTATTTTCACTGATCACATGCATTTGAGCTCATGAATGCAAAAAAGCTTCCAAAATACATACAAAATATGTACATTTTGAATTTTAATGGCCATTTATTTATAAAAAAAGATAACTTGCAAATAATTTTAGTGACAAAAGTATTTAGATAAGTGTGTTTTTAGATTAGTTTAGTTTAGTGTTTCTGTTGGTTAAAATGGCCACAACTGGAACATGGTTTGTTGAAAACTGGGACATATGAGTGTTTTTACAGATATGGGACAAGGAGCTTAAAACTGGGACAATAGTAAACCACCACTGTCTAACAGCTTGGCTAACTCTTTTCCTGCTCTATCCACATTAGTGAGTCTGGTCTCTTCTCTTGGGTTTAATGGAGTAATAATAATGAAGAAATGTTTCTGGTTTTGCCATAAAACTCCAGAATCCTGTGAATCTGAGCAGCTCTGTCCTTGTTTGTGAGCGGGGACAGCAACAGAAGCCAGTTGTACAAAGACTTGTGAAAGAAAAAGTGGGTTTGTTTGAATGTGGTGGTTACGTGGGACGTCAGAGGGACTTTACTGTTGTTAAAATGGAAACAGGACCAAGACAAAAATCCCACAGAGGACTGAACAACAACGAGGACTTCAGCAGAACCAACAGGAGACGAAGGAAAGACCTAAACGCCGTTAATCAGAGACAAGTTATTACATTGACTCTGTATAAGCCGCAGACATCTCTTCTGTGAGACGCAGAGAACAAGAAAACTCCACAGAGGCCCGTGGTCTGGGAATCAAACCCTGAGACTAATGTGAGGTGACAGCGTTAATTAGTGTTGTAGTCAAGACCAAATGAGACCAAGACCAGTCTGAGACCAGAGTGAACAGAGACCAAGACAGGGCTGAGATTTCAAGACCAAGTCAAGACCGAGACTTCAAGACCAAGACCAAACTCTGTGAACTAACCCTAAATCCCTAAAGGGAAAGCTAAAAAAAAAAAAAAAAAGTTGTGCAAAAACATTATTGATCATTTTAGTGATTTAATGCCAACACAAATGTTCCTGGTTCTTCTTCTGCTGAAAACTGACTTAAAAATTACACATATTCAAAAGTATAGTATTTTCCTATAATATTATTTAAAATAACTGTATTCAAGACCAAGCCCGAGTAAAACTGCAGCCGAGACCAAGACCATAAAAAAATGGTCTGAAGATGGTCTCGGGCGCTACACCAGCGCACCAATGGTAAAATACTGTCTAACATGAATGGATGGAGAGATTTTGTGTGCGATGCTGTTTTAAATTTTAGTTGTATAAATATAACCCTTGGCTAAAACAAAACAAGATCTAAGTTTAAAGAAAACTAACAACACGTCCAGAGTCCAGGTCTGACCCAGAGTAGTCCTGGTCCTTACCGTGAGCAGATGAATGAGGTCCATGTTGGGCTCCAGCTGCGGTGTCGTGCTCTGGAGCGTCACCAGTTCATTAAACGTCACATAAAGCTGCTGCATCTTCCCCAGGTGGATCATGTGACCGTCCCCCGTCCAATCAGGGAACAGCACGTGAACGGCGATGAGGTCTTTGAGGTGCACGCCCAGAATGGGAATCTTCAGCCCCCGGCACTCAGAGAAGGACTTCCTGTAGGAGCTGTAGTTGTTACTGGAGGAGACCAGTTCTGTCAGATCACTCCAGGTCTGAGACAGAGACAGACAGGACCAGGGTTAACGCTGAGAGACACTCTCACCTGTACAGGTGTGTCTGTGGACATTTAGAGACACTCTCACCTGTACAGGTGTCTCTGAGGACATTTAGAGACACTCTCACCTGTACAGGTGTCTCTGAGGACATTTAGAGACGCTCTTCACCTGTACAGGTGTCTCTGAGGACATTTAGACACTCTCACCTGTACAGGTGTCTCTGAGGACATTTAGAGACACTCTCACCTGTACAGGTGTCTCTGAGGACATTTAGAGACACTCTTCACCTGTACAGGTGTCTCTGAGGACATTTAGAGACACTCTTCACCTGTACAGGTGTGTCTGAGGACATTTAGAGACACTCTCACCTGTACAGGTGTCTCTGAGGACATTTAGAGACACTCTCACCTGTACAGGTGTCTCTGAGGACATTTAGAGACGCTCTTCACCTGTACAGGTGTTTCTGTGGACATTTAGACACTCCTCACCTGTACAGGTGTCTCTGAGGACATTTAGAGACACTCACCTGTACAGGTGTGTCTGTGGACATTTAGAGACATTCTTCACCTGTACAGGTGTCTCTGTGGACATTTAGACACTCCTCACCTGTACAGGTGTCTCTGAGGACATTTAGAGACACTCACCTGTACAGGTGTGTCTGTGGACATTTAGAGACACTCTTCACCTGTACAGGTGTCTCTGAGGACATTTAGAGACACTCTCACCTGTACAGGTGTGTCTGTGGACATTTAGAGACACTCTTCACCTGTACAGGTGTGTCTGTGGACATTTAGAGGCACTCTTCACCTGTACAGGTGTGTCTGTGGACATTTAGAGACACTCTCACCTGTACAGGTGTCTCTGAGGACATTTAGAGACACTCTTCACCTGTACAGGTGTCTCTGAGGACATTTAGACACTTCTCACCTGTACAGGTGTATTTTGTTGTTACCTTGAGGACCTCTGGAGCCAGATAGGTGTGTGTCTCTCTGAGCCTGCAGATGGCGCTGTGGCTGAGGCCTCCCACCACAGCCATCAGAGTGTTGAAGTTCTGAAGATACAGCAGCTTCTGCATCAGAAGAGAAATAATGTTATCTTTATTCATCATTCATCGTTAACATTAAACATCTGACGGAGAGCAGTCAGACTTTTACAGATGTTCATCATAACTGTAACAGAGAACACAGTGGCTTTGTGGCACACTTAAGTCAATGCCAGGGATTTATTCAGCTTTTGGTCGTCCCAGGAAAATAAACAACGAAACAAGGAATGATATTTCACAGTAAGTTATTGTACATTATTTTACTGTTCTAAACGTGAATAGTTTAGCTAAGCTAACAATCATTAAATCAAAAGTTACAGCTTTTGCCCAGTAAAGAAAACAAAATAAGCATTTTTGTTCAGAGTAATGTCTGTAAAACAACAACATTGTTATTTGACTAAAAACGACTGTATGTTTAATAGTGTTCAGGTTATTCCTAAATAATGAGTTTAAAACAGTTTAATAGTACACAACAGCAGCCACATGAGGGCGCCCCTCACCTGAGCCATGTGTATGAACTCGGTGATGACCTCTGACCCCTGACCTCTCACCTGAGCCACGTGTATGAACTCGGTGATGACCTCTGACCCCTCACCTGAGCCATGTGTATGAACTTGGTGCTGACCCCTGACCTCTGACCCCTCACCTGAGCCACGTGTATGAACTTGGTGCTGACCCCTGACCCCTCACCTGAGCCACATGTATGAACTTGGTGCTGACCCCTGACCTCTGACCCCTCACCTGAGCCACGTGTATGAACTTGGTGCTGACCCTTGACCTCTGACCTCTCACCTGAGCCACATGTATGAACTTGGTGCTGACCCCTGACCCCTCACCTGAGCCACATGTATGAACTTGGTGCTGACCCCTGACCTCTGACCCCTCACCTGAGCCACGTGTATGAACTTGGTGCTGACCCCTGACCTCTGACCCCTCACCTGAGCCACGTGTATGAACATGGTGATGACCCCTGACCTCTGACCCCTCACCTGAGCCACATGTATGAACTTGGTGATGACCCCTGACCTCTGACCCCTCACCTGAGCCACGTGTATGAACTTGGTGCTGACCCTTGACCTCTGACCTCTCACCTGAGCCACGTGTATGAACTTGGTGCTGACCCCTGACCTCTCACCTGAGCCACGTGTATGAACTTGGTGCTGACCCCTGACCTCTGACCCCTCACCTGAGCCACGTGTATGAACTTGGTGATGACCTCGGCCCTGGTCTGTGGGGTGAGTTTGCTGAGGACCATGAGCTGGACCCACTGGGAGACTCCGTTGAAC
>CM036254.1:1949780-2017280 GCA_020698575.1 Bostrychus sinensis
TTAACTTCACCCCAGTAAAATATAACGAGATATTTTAACTTCAAAATAAAACATTTCAAACATGATATTTTGTCCCAGGCTTCAGATAAAGACTTAGGCCAAATGAAACCTTTTTACATGCAACAAACACTAAATATGAGAATGTGGTGGACACTGGGGGGAGGTCTGCACTTTTGTTCTGCAGGTACTGAGGAAGGGAGGGGCAGCAGCAAAAATGTTGTTTCTGTTTAGTTTTGTTGGACGTTTGGAGAATAAATAGAGACTTGAAACTTTCCTCAATCTCTCTTCTTAACCTCCACAATAATTCTATATGCTATAAAAAGTGCTCAACAAAAACGTACTTAATACAAAAAGTACAAAACTTTACATCTAGTGCTGCCTGAATGAAGTGATCAGAGCTTAGTAAATGTGTCCTCTCTGTGGGTCAGTAATAACGTGTGACAGCTCTGTAAGCTGTTGTTGTTGTTGTTAGCGTTGGGAGCTAACTGGGGAGCTAATGTTGATGCATGTTCCGTCGTCATGGAAACAGTGAGGCCTGTAAAAAACAAAGGTTTAATTCATGAAACTCGGCTCAGACCGACGTCACCAACAGAGTACCAAGAAAACACCGGGAGAGGAGAGAACATGACGTCTGCAAAACTCCCCACACTGCCAGGAGCAAACCAGGAACAAACCAGGAACAGAACCAGGAACAAACCAGGAACAAACCAGGAACAAACCAGGAACAAACCAGGAACGAACCAGGAACAAACCAGGAACAAACCAGGAACAGAACCAGGAACAAACCAGGAACAAACCAGGAACAAACCAGGAACAAACCAGGAACAAACCAGGAACAGAACCAGGAACAAACCAGGAACAGAACCAGGAACAAACCAGGAACAAACCAGGAACAAACCAGGAACAAACCAGGAACAAACCAGGAACAAACCAGGAACAAACCAGGAACAAACCAGGAACAGAACCAGGAACAAACCAGGAACAAACCAGGAACAAACCAGGAACAAACCAGGAACAGAACCAGGAACAAACCAGGAACAGAACCAGGAACAAACCAGGAACAAACCAGGAACAGAACCAGGAACAAACCAGGAACAAACCAGGAACAAACCAGGAACAAACCAGGAACAAACCAGGAACAAACCAGGAACAAACCAGGAACAAACCAGGAACAAACCAGGAACAGAACCAGGAACAAACCAGGAACAAACCAGGAACAAACCAGGAACAAACCAGGAACAGAACCAGGAACAGAACCAGGAACAAACCAGGAACAAACCAGGAACAAACCAGGAACAGAACCAGGAACAAACCAGGAACAGAACCAGGAACAAACCAGGAACAAACCAGGAACAGAACCAGGAACAAACCAGGAACAAACCAGGAACAAACCAGGAACAGAACCAGGAACAGAACCAGGAACAAACCAGGAACAGAACCAGGAACAAAGCAGGAGCAAACCAGGAACAAACCAGGAGCAAACTAGGAACAAACCAGGAGCAAACCAGGAACAAACCAGGAACAAACCAGGAACAAACCAGGAACAGAACCAGGAACAAACCAGGAACAAACCAGGAGCAAACCAGGAACAAACCAGGAACAGAACCAGGAACAAACCAGGAACAAACCAGGAACAAACCAGGAGCAAACCAGGAGCACACCAGGAACAAACCAGGAGCAAACCAGGAACAAACCAGGAACAAACCAGGAGCAAACCAGGAACAAACCAGGAACAGAACCAGGAACAAACCAGGAACAAACCAGAGCTAAACCAGGATCAAACCAGGACTAAACCAGGACTAAACCAGAAGCTAAACCAGGACTAAACCAGGTCTAAACCAGGACTAAACCAGGTCTAAACCAGGACTAAACCAGGACTAAACCAGGTCTAAACCAGGTCTAAACCAGGACTTAACCAGGTCTAAACCTAAGCTAAAACAGGATTAAACCAGGACTAAACCAGGACTAAACCAGGACTAAACCAGGACTAAACCAGCAGGAATAATATAAGGTTATAATAAAAGGTGTTGGTCTCTCTTTCTGTAGGAGGTTCCTGATTGGTGGAGAGCTGTAAACAGGAAGTCGTCCCTCTCCACTTCCTGCAGCGGTGCATGATGGGATCGTCCAGTCTGAGGAAAGCTGCGACTCTGGACCAGCTGCTGCACGACTGCATCCAGGCCTTCGGTCAGTGAGGCCTTCAGGGTCCAGGCTTTCTGTGGACTTTCTGACGATTCTGTCTATATCCATCATTTTATTTTATTCATACGATACAACTTTATTGATACAACATGGGCAGAAGTAATAGTATAAAAATCTAAAAAGTACAGTCTAAGGTTCCTCTAAATATAAATGTAAAGTGGAGCTTGTGCAGGTTAAAATAAAACACTGTGGCTTAAAACAATAAAAAGACACAGAGCTCCTCAGGCTGCGCTGAATCTTTTGTGTTTTTAATGACCTAAAACTGTTAAATTCCTACTTTTCTTTGCTCTCTGTCTCTTTATAAAACCAACCCCAGCCATGAGGCTAGATAAAGTTGCTGTATTGATTATCGATATGAAAAAGGTGAATTGTATTGGACTGTATCGCTCTAAATGAGCAGATATTGTTCTTGAATCAGATTGAAACAATTCTAATTGATACGTATTGCATTGTTGCAAAAATATATTGTTAAACCCCAGCATTTTATGAATATTTTTATGATTTATTATTATTTCCTCTCCAGATAACAGTGGAGATCTGAACGGACAGGTTCTCCCTCGAGTCGTGCTCCTGATGCATCGATGGTACATCTCCTCCGCAGAACTGGCACAGAAACTGCTCTGCATATATCCTCAAATACAAATACTACTACTACTATAAATGACTACTACTACTGATACCACGGCTACTGATACTACTAAACCAAATAAACCTAAGTAATACAGTGACAAATAAACAAACTGAAGTTCTGATCGGTCCTTGACCTGAGGCTCACGTACCGCAGCTGTAAAGGAGAGAACTGTGAAGAAACTCGGCTCAAGATCTGCTTCTTAATGAGGTGAGAACTGGAAAACTGTGTTTAAACGTTTATAAAACCAGAACATGACGTGTTCAGCAGAGAGAGGCGTGAGAGTTACAGATACATGGACTTCAGAATGGAACTTAAACTCAGCAGCAGCTGTGGCACAGCCGGTGTTGGTGTGGAGTTACTGAGTTACTGACCTGGACGTTCCTGTACTGAGTTCTGTGTAAAGTCATTTGTTCTGTGGTCAGGTTCTGGATCGTGACGTTCCCGGCCGAGTTCAACCTGGACCTGGGTCTGATCCGGATCACAGAGGAGTTCAGGGAAGCTGCGGTCAAACTGAGCTCAGAGCAGCACAACTCCCTCATCGACATCTCCACCATGTGAGCAAACAACAAATACAACAAACACGACAAATACAACAAACACAACAAACACAACAAACACGACAACCACAACAAATACAACAAATACAACAAACACAACAAACACAACAAACACAACAAACACAACAAACACAACAAATACAATATGTTTCTCATATCAGCAACCATTCTTACTGTTTCTCATGGGTTTATTTCCTGCTCCTCCTCTCTCCTCCTCCTCTCCTCTCTCTCCTCTCCTCTCCTCTCTCTCCTCCTCTCTCCTCTCTCTCCTCCTCTCTCCTCTCCTCCTCTCTCCTCTCCTCGCTCCTCCTCCTCTCTCCTCCTCCTCTCCTCTCTCTCCTCCTCTCTCCTCTCCTCCTCTCTCCTCTCCTCGCCCCTCCTCCTCCTCTCTCCTCCTCCTCTCCTCTCTCTCCTCCTCTCTCCTCTCCTCCTCTCTCCTCTCCTCTCTCCTCGCCCCTCCTCCTCCCCTCGTCCTCTCTCCTCCTCCTCCTCCTCGCCCCTCCTCCTCTCTCCTCCTCCTCTCCTCTCTCTCCTCCTCTCTCCTCTCCTCTCCTCCTCTCCTCTCCCCTCCTCCTCCTCTCTCCTCCTCCTCGCCCCTCCTCCTCTCTCCTCCTCCTCTCCTCTCTCTCCTCCTCTCTCCTCTCCTCCTCTCTCCTCTCCTCTCTCCTCGCCCCTCCTCCTCTCTCCTCCTCCTCCTCTCTCCTCCTCCTCCTCCTCTCTCCTCCTCGCCCCTCCTCCTCTCCTCCTCTCTCCTCCTCCTCTCGCCTCCTCTCTCCTCCTCCCCTCCTCCTCTCTCTCCTCCTCCTCTCTCCTCCTCCTCGCCCCTCCTCCTCTCGCCTCCTCCTCTCTCCTCCTCCTCTCCTCTGTCCTCTCTCCTCCTCTCTCCTCCTCCTCTCTCCTCCTCTCTCCTCTCCTCCTCTCCTCTCTCCTCCTCCTCTCTCCTCTCCTCCTCTCTCCTCCTCTCCTCCTCCTCGCCCCTCCTCCTCCTCTCTCCTCCTCCTCTCTCCTCCTCCTCTCTCCTCTCCTCCTCCCCTCCTCCTCTCTCCTCCTCCTCTCGCCTCCTCCTCTCTCCTCCTCCTCTCCTCTGTCCTCTCTCCTCCTCTCTCCTCCTCTCTCCTCTCCTCCTCCTCCTCTCTCTCCTCCTCTCTCCTCCTCCTCTCTCCTCCTCCTCACCCCTGCTCCTCCTCTCAGTCCCTCCTTTGACTGGATGCGTAAGGTGACCCAGAGGAGGAAGACTCTGAAGAAGGGGAAGGCGTGTCTTCTGTTTGATCACCTGGAGCCCATGGAGCTGGCGGAGCACCTCACCTTCCTGGAGCTCAAGGCCATTCGCAGGATCTCTGTACGTCACTCACTTTTTATTCCTGTCCCGTGCCCGAGAGCGTCCCGTCATGTTTTGTGGTTTTGGGTCTCTTTAGTTCCCAGATTACCAGAGCTACGTGGTCCACGGTCACCTCCTGGAGAACCCCACGCTGGAGCGCTCCATCGCTCTCAGGACATCAGTTTTACACAGGACCTCAGTTTTAGCACAGGACAGCAGTTTTACACAGTACCAGTTTTACACAGGACCAGTTTTACACAGGACTCCAGTTTTACACAGGACACAGTTTTTACACAGTACACAGTTTTACACAGGAACATCAGTTTTACACAGTACACAGTTTTACACAGGACTCAGTTTTACACAGGACTCAGTTTTACACAGTACACAGTTTTTACACAGGACTCAGTTTTTACACAGGACAACAGTTTTACACAGGACACAGTTTTACACAGGACTACAGTTTTACACAGGACTCAGTTTTACACAGTACACAGTTTTACACAGTACACAGTTTTACACAGGACTCAGTTTTACACAGGACACAGTTTTACACAGTACACAGTTTTACACAGGACACAGTTTTACACAGGACTCAGTTTTACACAGGACACAGTTTTACACAGGACTCAGTTTTACACAGGACTCAGTTTTACACAGTACACAGTTTTACACAGGACACAGTTTTACACAGGACTCAGTTTTACACAGGACACAGTTTTACACAGGACACAGTTTTACACAGGACACAGTTTTACACAGGACACAGTTTTACACAGGACTCAGTTTTACACAGGACTCAGTTTTACACAGGACTCAGTTTTACACAGTACACAGTTTTACACAGGACCAGTTTTACACAGGACACAGTTTTACACAGGACATCAGTTTTACACAGTACACAGTTTTACACAGGACACAGTTTTACACAGGACACAGTTTTACACAGGACACAGTTTTACACAGGACTCAGTTTTACACAGGACTCAGTTTTACACAGTACACAGTTTTACACAGGACACAGTTTTACACAGGACACAGTTTTACACAGGACACAGTTTTACACAGGACTCAGTTTTACACAGGACACAGTTTTACACAGGACACAGTTTTACACAGGACTCAGTTTTACACAGGACTCAGTTTTACACAGGACACAGTTTTACACAGGACTCAGTTTTACACAGGACTCAGTTTTACACAGGACACAGTTTTACACAGGACTCAGTTTTACACAGGACTACAGTTTTACACAGGACATCAGTTTTACACAGGACACAGTTTTACACAGGACTCAGTTTTACACAGGACACAGTTTTACACAGGACTCAGTTTTACACAGGACTCAGTTTTACACAGGACACAGTTTTACACAGGACTCAGTTTTACACAGGACTCAGTTTTACACAGGACACAGTTTTACACAGGACTCAGTTTTACACAGGACTCAGTTTTACACAGGACACAGTTTTACACAGGACACAGTTTTACACAGGACTCAGTTTTACACAGGACACAGTTTTACACAGGACACAGTTTTTACACAGGACTCAGTTTTACACAGGAACAGTTTTACACAGGACTCAGTTTTACACAGGACACAGTTTTACACAGGACTCAGTTTTACACAGGACTACAGTTTTACACAGGACCAGTTTACACAGGACTCAGTTTTACACAGGACACAGTTTTACACAGGACTCAGTTTTACACAGGACTCAGTTTTACACAGGACACAGTTTTACACAGGACTCAGTTTACACAGGACACAGTTTTACACAGGACTCAGTTTTACACAGGACACAGTTTTACACAGGACATCAGTTTTACACAGGACTCAGTTTTACACAGGACTCAGTTTTACACAGGACTCAGTTTTACACAGGACACAGTTTTACACAGGACTCAGTTTTACACAGGACACAGTTTTACACAGGACTCAGTTTTACACAGGACTCAGTTTTACACAGGACACAGTTTTACACAGGACTCAGTTTTACACAGGACTCAGTTTTACACAGGACTCAGTTTTACACAGGACACAGTTTTACACAGGACTCAGTTTTACACAGTACACAGTTTTACACAGGACTCAGTTTTACACAGGACTCAGTTTTACACAGGACTCAGTTTTACACAGGACTCAGTTTTACACAGTACACAGTTTTACACAGGACTCAGTTTTACACAGGACACAGTTTTACACAGGACTCAGTTTTACACAGTACACAGTTTTACACAGGACTCAGTTTTACACAGGACACAGTTTTACACAGGACTCAGTTTTACACAGGACTCAGTTTTACACAGTACACAGTTTTACACAGGACTCAGTTTTACACAGGACTCAGTTTTACACAGGACACAGTTTTACACAGGACTCAGTTTTACACAGGACACAGTTTTACACAGGACTCAGTTTTACACAGGACACAGTTTTACACAGGACTCAGTTTTACACAGGACTCAGTTTTACACAGGACACAGTTTTACACAGGACACAGTTTTACACAGGACTCAGTTTTACACAGGACACAGTTTTACACAGGACTCAGTTTTACACAGGACACAGTTTTACACAGGACTCAGTTTTACACAGGACTCAGTTTTACACAGGACACAGTTTTACACAGGACTCAGTTTTACACAGGACTCAGTTTTACACAGGACACAGTTTTACACAGGACTCAGTTTTACACAGGACTCAGTTTTACACAGGACACAGTTTTACACAGGACTCAGTTTTACACAGGACTCAGTTTTACACAGGACACAGTTTTACACAGGACACAGTTTTACACAGTACACAGTTTTACACAGGACTCAGTTTTACACAGGACTCAGTTTTACACAGGACTAAGTTTTACACAGGACTCAGTTTTACACAGTACACAGTTTTACACAGGACTCAGTTTTACACAGGACTCAGTTTTACACAGTACACAGTTTTACACAGGACTCAGTTTTACACAGGACACAGTTTTACACAGGACTCAGTTTTACACAGGACTCAGTTTTACACAGGACACAGTTTTACACAGGACACAGTTTTACACAGGACACAGTTTTACACAGGACTCAGTTTTACACAGGACACAGTTTTACACAGGACTCAGTTTTACACAGTACACAGTTTTACACAGGACACAGTTTTACACAGTACACAGTTTTACACAGGACTCAGTTTTACACAGGACTCAGTTTTACACAGTACACAGTTTTACACAGGACTCAGTTTTACACAGGACACAGTTTTACACAGGACTCAGTTTTACACAGGACTCAGTTTTACACAGGACTCAGTTTTACACAGGACTCAGTTTTACACAGGACACAGTTTTACACAGGACACAGTTTTACACAGGACTCAGTTTTACACAGTACACAGTTTTACACAGGACACAGTTTTACACAGGACACAGTTTTACACAGTACACAGTTTTACACAGGACTCAGTTTTACACAGGACACAGTTTTACACAGGACACAGTTTTACACAGGACACAGTTTTACACAGGACTCAGTTTTACACAGTACACAGTTTTACACAGGACTCAGTTTTACACAGTACACAGTTTTACACAGTACACAGTTTTACACAGGACACAGTTTTACACAGGACACAGTTTTACACAGTACACAGTTTTACACAGGACTCAGTTTTACACAGTACACAGTTTTACACAGTACACAGTTTTACACAGGACTCAGTTTTACACAGTACACAGTTTTACACAGTACACAGTTTTACACAGGACACAGTTTTACACAGGACACAGTTTTACACAGGACACAGTTTTACACAGTACACAGTTTTACACAGTACACAGTTTTACACAGGACTCAGTTTTACACAGGACTCAGTTTTACACAGGACTCAGTTTTACACAGTACACAGTTTTACACAGTACACAGTTTTACACAGGACACAGTTTTACACAGGACACAGTTTTACACAGGACACAGTTTTACACAGTACACAGTTTTACACAGTACACAGTTTTACACAGTACACAGTTTTACACAGTACACAGTTTTACACAGGACTCAGTTTTACACAGGACTCAGTTTTACACAGGACTCAGTTTTACACAGTACACAGTTTTACACAGTACACAGTTTTACACAGGACACAGTTTTACACAGGACACAGTTTTACACAGTACACAGTTTTACACAGGACTCAGTTTTACACAGTACACAGTTTTACACAGTACACAGTTTTACACAGTACACAGTTTTACACAGGACTCAGTTTTACACAGGACTCAGTTTTACACAGGACTCAGTTTTACACAGGACACAGTTTTACACAGTACACAGTTTTACACAGTACACAGTTTTACACAGTACACAGTTTTACACAGTACACAGTTTTACACAGGACTCAGTTTTACACAGGACTCAGTTTTACACAGGACTCAGTTTTACACAGTACACAGTTTTACACAGGACACAGTTTTACACAGGACTCAGTTTTACACAGTACACAGTTTTACACAGGACACAGTTTTACACAGGACACAGTTTTACACAGTACACAGTTTTACACAGTACACAGTTTTACACAGGACTCAGTTTTACACAGGACTCAGTTTTACACAGGACTCAGTTTTACACAGGACTCAGTTTTACACAGGACACAGTTTTACACAGTACACAGTTTTACACAGTACACAGTTTTACACAGTACACAGTTTTACACAGTACACAGTTTTACACAGGACTCAGTTTTACACAGGACTCAGTTTTACACAGGACTCAGTTTTACACAGTACACAGTTTTACACAGGACACAGTTTTACACAGGACTCAGTTTTACACAGTACACAGTTTTACACAGGACACAGTTTTACACAGGACACAGTTTTACACAGTACACAGTTTTACACAGTACACAGTTTTACACAGGACTCAGTTTTACACAGGACTCAGTTTTACACAGGACTCAGTTTTACACAGTACACAGTTTTACACAGTACACAGTTGTGTATTTCCATGGGTAAACTGCTGCTCTTCTTTAACTCTTATAGAAGAGCAGTAGCAGTATCACTCCTTACCACTGGGGTAAGGTTTTCTCTCAGCTTTTTCTCCTCAGATGTAACTCTACCCTGTGTTGAAAAAACTTTAGATGGCCAACATAAGCTGAATTACAGAAATAAAACCTCAAAATGTTTCATTTTGACATCCACAACAGCCATAGTTTTAAGACGTTCATTCATTTTAAGACATTTGTCCTGTGTAGCTTTTGAACAACTGCCATTGTTACCATCCACAGGTCACAACGAGCGCTGAACTCTGCAGGGAACTCTCCTGCAAACAAATAATACACCGCAGACAGAACACCGTTGTATCTGTTACAGAACTGAAAACATCCCCGCAAAACACATAACACAGCACAAACATGTGAGAGGTAGTGTAGTGGCTAATGTCCATAACTCAGAAAACTAACTTAAACAAACCAAAAGGCCACTGAGGGAGCGTCCAGGACTCGGCTTTGCGCAGGTTTATGAACAAAGAAAAGTCCAGTCCCAAGATACAAGTTCATGCTGTTTATTCACCTTTTTTACAGCAAACTTACAAACACTTGTGCCTGAGTCTGCAGCCTCGATCCCTGCAGACCCTTGGCCTGTTTATACTGCACCAGGAGGGCCAATACAAATGAACTTTAACCCATTATAATCCAAACTAAATCATTAAACTACATCCATGACCATGACGGTCGCTTAGAGCAGACCTCCCGAGGAATCGCCCACTTTCCCCTTGATTTTCATGAGTAAGACTTTACTTTCTACTATAGATTAGACATTTCACACGACTCGTGAGTTCCTGGAGTTATTTTTGATAGACGGACTGCAAAATGACAACTCCAAATCCTAAAACGAGGTTGGCGAAACAGGCGGCTAATGATGCTAACACTGCTAGCGGCAACAAGCTAGCGAACGCCGCCACAGACATCTGGCAGAGCCCTGAAACCGGCTCGTCTCACCCAGTGGCAATGAACGTCACTGCGGAGTTACAGTCTACGCTGGAATGTGTGAGATGGCTCAGGTGAGCAGCGTTTGCAGGATCTGCAGACGGTTCATTGGTGAAAGCGTCACAAACCTGATCAAGCGGATGCACGTATTATGGATCTGGAAAAGGAGAATGAGCGGCTGGATAAGGAAGCTAAAAACAGAGCGCTTCAATATGAGGAGCTCCGTAGAGCAGTGCAGGACATGGAGAATCGGGACAGACGTCCTAGAAAAATTTGGGTTTGGGAAAGACTTTCTTAAATGGGTTTTTATGCAAAACCGAGTGCAGCTGTAGTGACAAATGAACTAATTTCTCCTTATTTTAGACTGTTCAGAGCTACAAAACACACCCCTGTCCCCGCTTCTGTTTACATTGATTATCGAGCCATTAGCAATAAGGAGGGGGGGGGGGGGTCAAAGGTGTGGAGGCGGCCGGGATCACAAACTTTTTCTTTATGCGGATGACATCCTTTGTTTGGTTTCAGATCCTCTGCCCAGGTTCTTTTTGATAAAATGGACTTGTTCTCCCAAATCTCTGGTTTAAGGTCGATTGGCATAAATCAGAGGCCATGGCTGTATCGAAAGTATGTCGCCCTGCTGTGGTCAGTGCTGGCCATTTTAAGTGGCTCTCGTCTGGTATGAAGTATTTAGGAGTTAAACTGTGCACCAATGTATCAGATATAATGCACATTAATATGACTCCCTCCTCACTACGATAAAGCACAGCCTGGAGAAGTGGAAAACATTTAATGGAACCTTATGGGGAACGATTACCACTGTTAAAATGGTGATTATTTGTCAATGATGCTTCCAAAATCAATAACTGGAGAGTGTTTCCCTCAATGCAATCGATTGGTGAAGGATTATTTATGGAATGGGATAAACCTGCAGAAACTTTACGTAACAAGAAGAGAAGGTGGGCTGTCGCTACCTAACGCAGAACTGTACAACACTGCCTCTGAGATGGCAAAATACTGCATAAGAGAGGGCAATTATTTAGGATGGGTAGGTATAGAACAAGACGTTACTGCCCCCTTCAGCTCGGTGGAGGTCCTGTCACAAAGAACCCCATCTGTGAACGAGTCTGGGGGCAAAGAGATGAACCCAGTTCTACAACATTCTAAAAATGTCTGGACTAAATTTCACAAGTGGTTAAAGATGTCACATTATAAAATTATAAACAGCAATATTCATCACCCAGCCATAAGAGAGGGGAAAAAAGTCATTTTATGGAATTCCTGACTGGAGGCATAAGAAACATAGCAGACCTGGCTGATAACAAAACACTAAAATCTTATGAAGACATAAGGGCACAGTTTAATCTAAAAAGTAAATCCGATTTTTGGAAATATCTACAAATAAGAAGCAGCTTGAGCAGTGTTGTACAGCAATATTTGGAATTACCCCAAAAGTTTCATCTTCCATGTTTTATAAGATGTCGGCCAGAGCACTGTAGAGCAAACGTGAGAGTTTAAGGTTTATTTGGAGGGATTTGAATGGAGACACTGATGGGGAGGTATTATTTTACACCTGCTCGTCTTTTTAAAATGGGTTTATTGGAGAATAATCTATGTTGGAAATGTAAGAGTCATGAGGGCACTTTTATTCATGCTATGTGGGCTTGTCCTATTGTTCTGCCTTTTTGGAAAAAAATAATCAAAACAATGCAGGAATGGCTTGGTGCAGCTGTTCCTGAATCTGCTCAGCTTTGTCTGTGAGGAGACAGCTCATGTTTGCCCAACTCATCTACACCAGCTTTATCTCAGCTGCTAGAGTTATTCTCTGTAAATGAAAACCAGGATGGGCGGGTTTACAGACAGTTATTGATTGCTCAGCTGCAGAACAGAAAGGAATCATGCTCACAGCTCTGGGATACATTTTTGTCTTTTATTAGGGGAAAGATGTAAAGGTCGGGTGCAGTGTTTTTGCTGTGTTTTGAGTGTACATCGAGTGGTGTGCTTCTGCTGTTTATGTTTAGTCTGTGCTGCATTGTTATTTGTCTTTGTTCTTTAAAACTCAATAAAATTTAAATAACAAAAAAAAAAAAAAAAAAAAACTACAAATAGCTCCAGCAGGTGTCTGTAGAGGACATCTGAGGGAGGCTGCACAGAAAAAACCTAATTTCCCTTTATTTTGAAGGTAAAGGCTTAGATTTATTAGGTTTTCATGAAAAAAGTATTATAATATGTCAGGACTGCAGTTTGTCAAAAAGCTGTGGTTATAATGGAAGTCACTGGGCCCAAACGCGTCCTGAAGGTGACGAGTGGAGGTAAACTGCAGATCTCCTGAGAACAGAGGGTCATGGCTTTTTAACACCAACTTAAAAAAAATATTCTGGCCAAGTTTCACACCAACAGCGTTTAAACTGACTTTAGACTGAGGATCAAAAAAGTAAAAACAGCAAAAAGTACGCGTTAGGACCCTAGGGTGCTGTGGGGGTTAAACTCCAGACTCAGACAAAAGTCAACCTGGTCCAGACCTGGTCCAGACCTGGTCCAGACCTGGTCCAGTCCTGGTCCAGACCTGGTCCAGTCCTGGTCCAGACCTGGTCCAGTCCAGGTCCAGACCTGGTCCAGACCTGGTCCAGACCTGGTCCAGTCCAGGTCCAGACCTGGTCCAGTCCAGGTCCAGTCCTGGTCCAGACCTGGTCCAGTCCAGGTCCAGACCTGGTCCAGACCTGGTCCAGACCTGGTCCAGTCCAGGTCCAGACCTGGTCCAGACCTGGTCCAGTCCTGGTCCAGACCTGGTCCAGTCCAGGTCCAGACCTGGTCCAGTCCTGGTCCAGACCTGGTCCAGTCCAGGTCCAGACCTGGTCCAGACCTGGTCCAGACCTGGTCCAGTCCAGGTCCAGACCTGGTCCAGACCTGGTCCAGACCTGGTCCAGTCCAGGTCCAGACCTGGTCCAGACGGGGTCTAGGACAGGTCCAGACGAACCATGACTCAGCAAACTCTACAGTTCACATCAAATCAGGTTTTTTCTCTCTAACTCTGAGCCACAACAGTACTTTGAGTCTACTCCTACTACTACTACAACAACTACTACTACTACTACTACTACTACTACTACTACTACTACTACTACTACTACTACTACTATAGTACTACTACTAATATTTTTTATAAAAAAGTACCCAAAGTACTGTTAAGTACTTAAAAGTACCACTGCAGTTCCTGGGACTCAGGAGGAAAACTGGACTCTGGACTCTGTTTGTTTGTTTTGGTCTCAGTCAATGGACTCTGAGCTGTTTACTCACGTCCACTACCTCCTACCTCCTACCTCCTACCTCCTACCTCCTACCTCCTGGCTCCTGGCTCCTACCTCCTACCTCCTACCTCCTACCTCCTGGCTCCTACCTCCTGGCTCTATAAACCTCAGCTCCGTCTCTCAGTCCCAGTCCCAGTCTCAGTCTCTGTGTTGGTGTTTATGAAAATGAAGATCCAGTTGGTCCTGATTCTGCTGCTGCTGCCGCTCTGCTCAGGTCAGTTCTGCTCCAGAGGGTCCCGGGACAGGTCCAGAGGGTCCCGGGACAGGTCCAGAGGGTCCCGGGACAGGTCCAGAGGGTCCCGGGACAGGTCCAGAGGGTCCCGGGACAGGTCCAGAGGGTCCCGGGACAGGTCCAGAGGGTCCCGGGACAGGTCCAGAGGGTCAGGACAGGTCCAGAGGGTCAGGACAGGTCCAGAGGGTCAGGATAGGTCCAGAGGGTCAGGATAGGTCCAGAGGGTCCCGGGACAGGTCCTGAGGGTCCCGGGACAGGTCCTGAGGGTCCCGGGACAGGTCCAGAGGGTCCCGGGACAGGTCCTGAGGGTCCAGGGACAGGTCCAGAGGGTCCAGGGACAGGTCCAGAGGGTCCCGGGACAGGTCCTGAGGGTCCCGGGACAGGTTCCGAGGGTCCCGGGACAGGTTCTGAGGGTCCCGGGACAGGTCCAGAGGGTCCCGGGACAGGTCCAGAGGGTCAGGACAGGTCCAGAGGGTCCCGGGACAGGTCCTGAGGGTCCCGGGACAGGTCCTGAGGGTCCCGGGACAGGTCCAGAGGGTCCCGGGACAGGTCCTGAGGGTCCCGGGACAGGTCCAGAGGGTCCCGGGACAGGTCCTGAGGGTCCAGGGACAGGTCCAGAGGGTCCAGGGACAGGTCCTGAGGGTCAGGACAGGTCCAGAGGGTCCCGGGACAGGTCCTGAGGGTCCCGGGACAGGTCCTGAGGGTCCCGGGACAGGTCCAGAGGGTCCCGGGACAGGTCCTGAGGGTCCCGGGACAGGTCCAGAGGGTCAGGACAGGTCCAGAGGGTCCCAGGACAGGTCCTGAGGGTCAGGACAGGTCCAGAGGGTCCCGGGACAGGTCCAGAGGGTCCCGGGACAGGTCCAGAGGGTCCCGGGACAGGTCCAGAGGGTCCAGGGACAGGTCCAGAGGGTCCCGGGACAGGTTCCGAGGGTCCCGGGACAGGTTCTGAGGGTCCCGGGACAGGTCCAGAGGGTCCCGGGACAGGTCCTGAGGGTCCAGGGACAGGTCCAGAGGGTCCAGGGACAGGTCCAGAGGGTCCCGGGACAGGTCCAGAGGGTCCCGGGACAGGTCCAGAGGGTCAGGACAGGTCCAGAGGGTCCCGGGACAGGTCCTGAGGGTCCCGGGACAGGTCCAGAGGGTCCCGGGACAGGTCCTGAGGGTCCCGGGACAGGTCCAGAGGGTCAGGACAGGTCCAGAGGGTCCCAGGACAGGTCCTGAGGGTCAGGACAGGTCCAGAGGGTCCCGGGACAGGTCCAGAGGGTCCCGGGACAGGTCCAGAGGGTCCCGGGACAGGTCCAGAGGGTCAGGACAGGTCCAGAGGGTCCCGGGACAGGTCCAGAGGGTCCCGGGACAGGTTCCGAGGGTCCCGGGACAGGTTCTGAGGGTCCCGGGACAGGTCCAGAGGGTCCCGGGACAGGTCCTGAGGGTCCAGGGACAGGTCCAGAGGGTCCAGGGACAGGTCCAGAGGGTCCCGGGACAGGTCCAGAGGGTCCCGGGACAGGTTCCGAGGGTCCCGGGACAGGTTCTGAGGGTCCCGGGACAGGTCCAGAGGGTCCCGGGACAGGTCCTGAGGGTCCAGGGACAGGTCCAGAGGGTCCAGGGACAGGTCCAGAGGGTCCCGGGACAGGTCCTGAGGGTCCCGGGACATGTTCCGAGGGTCCCGGGACAGGTTCTGAGGGTCCCGGGACAGGTCCAGAGGGTCCCGGGACAGGTCCTGAGGGTCCAGGGACAGGTCCAGAGGGTCCAGGGACAGGTCCAGAGGGTCCCGGGACAGGTCCTGAGGGTCCTGACGGTCCCGGGACAGGTCCAGAGGGTCCCGGGACAGGTCCTGAGGGTCCAGGGACAGGTCCAGAGGGTCCAGGGACAGGTCCTGAGGGTCCCGGGACAGGTCCTGAGGGCCAGGACAGGTCCAGAGGGTCCAGGGACAGGTCCTGAGGGTCCTGGGACAGGTCCTGAGGGTCCCGGGACAGGTCCTGAGGGTCCAGGGACAGGTCCTGAGGGTCCGGAGGGTTCTGAAAGAGTTTCAGTCTCAGTCTTTCTGAAACAGTGACTCATCGGCATTAGTATTTCAGATTTTATATTAAAATAATATAACTGAGGAAACCTCTTCTGTTGGAGCTGGGCTTGTATTAGCAGTCTGTTGCCCCCTGCTGGCAACCCCGGGGACTGAACAGAGCATAAAATGGCTATTTAGCACAGCTGTTAGCAACATGAGGCTAACAGATAGATTTCTGAGCTGATGCTTCATAGTGACAGAGGTTTAAGGCTGAAATAATCAGAACGAGTCCAGGGATGGTGTCTGGACTTTAGAAACGCATAGGAGCATCCTGAGGCTGAGCGTTTTCAGCTCTGGAGAAGGGCAGCGCCTCAGCATACAGGATTACTCAAACAGAAAACTACTGCACGTCTGGGACCACATTAGAACAGGATTAAAGAGAGGGACAGTCCTGTGTACTCTGTAGTATGTGAGTATTTGTCCTGTGTACTCTGTAGAATGTGAATATTTGTCTTGTGTACTCTGTAGAATGTGAGTATTTGTTCTGTGTACTCTGTAGTACGTGAATATTTGTCCTGTGTACTCTGTAGAATGTGAGTATTTGTCCTGTGTACTCTGTAGTATGTGAATATTTGTCTTGTGTACTCTGTAGAATGTGAGTATTTGTTCTGTGTACTCTGTAGAATGTGAATATTTGTCTTGTGTACTCTGTAGAATGTGAGTATTTGTTCTGTGTACTCTGTAGTACGTGAATATTTGTCCTGTGTACTCTGTAGAATGTGAGTATTTGTTCTGTGAGCTCTGTAGTATGTGAGTATTTGTCCTGTGTACTCTGTAGTATGTTAGTAATTGTTCTGTGTACTCTGTAGTACGTGAATATTTGTCCTGTGTACTCTGTAGTATGTGAGTATTTGTTCTGTGTACTCCGTAGTATGTGAGTATTTGTCCTGTGTACTCTGTAGTATGTTAGTAATTGTTCTGTGTACTCTGTAGTATGTGAGTATTTGTCCTGTGTTCTCTGTAGTATGTGAGTATTTGTCCTGTGTACTCTGTAGTATGTGAGTATTTGTCCTGTGTACTCTGTAGTATGTGAGTATTTGTTCTGTGTACTCTGTAGTATGTGAGTATTTGTCCTGTGTACTCTGTAGTATGTTAGTAATTCTGTGTACTCTGTAGTATGTGAGTATTTGTCCTGTGTACTCTGTAGTATGTGAGTATTTGTCCTGTGTACTCTGTAGTATGTTAGTAATTGTTCTGTGTACTCTGTAGTATGTGAATATTTGTCCTGTGTACTCTGTAGAATGTGAGTATTTGTCCTGTGTACTCTGTAGAATGTGAGTATTTGTTCTGTGAACTCTGTAGTATGTGAGTATTTGTTCTGTGTACTCTGTAGTATGTGAGTATTTGTCCTGTGTACTCTGTAGAATGTGAGTATTTGTTCTGTGTACTCTGTAATATGTGAGTATTTGTCCTGTGTACTCTGTAGTATGTGAGTATTTGTTCTGTGTACTCTGTAGAATGTGAGTATTTGTTCTGCGTACTCTGTAGTATGTGAGTATTTGTCCTGTGTACTCTGTAGTATGTGAGTATTTCTTCTGTGTACTCTGTAGTATGTGAGTATTTCTTCTGTGTACTCTGTAGTATGTGAATATTTGTCCTGTGTACTCTGTAGAATGTGAGTATTTGTCCTGTGTACTCTGTAGAATGTAAGTATTTGTTCTGTGAACTCTGTAGTATGTGAGTATTTGTCCTGTGTACTCTGTAGTATGTGAGTATTTGTCCTGTGTACTCTGTAGAATGTGAGTATTTGTCCTGTGTACTCTGTAGTATGTGAATATTTGTCCTGTGTACTCTGTAGTATGTGAGTATTTCTTCTGTGTACTCTGTAGTATGTGAGTATTTCTTCTGTGTACTCTGTAGTATGTGAGTATTTCTTCTGTGTACTCTGTGTACAGCTCAGTACAACATCGAGTGCTACGGCCACGATTTCCTGATGGTTCAGAACCAACTTCTACAGTGTTCAGGGTCAGAGCCACAGGCCTGCTACACCAGAGGTACTACTACTACTACTACTACTACTACTACTACTACTACTACTACTACTACTACTACTACTGACTGATGTGTTTTGTTTACAGCGAGTGGAGAGAAAGGCTGCACAGTTCTGAGAAACTGCCACAGACCTGGATGGACCTGCTGCAAAACCAACCGCTGCAATGCCTGAGCCAATCAGAGCAGAGGAGGAGTTTAAACCGACCAATCAGAGCAGAGAGAGTTTAAACCGACCAATCAGAGCAGAGGGAGTTTAAACCGACCAATCAGAGCAGAGAGAGTTTAAACCGACCAATCAGAGCAGAGGAGGGGTTTAAACCGACCAATCAGAGCAGAGGAGGGGTTTAAACCGACCAATCAGAGCAGAGGAGGGGTTTAAACCGACCAATCAGAGCAGATCTGTTTAAAAGTGGACTGTAGAATGTTTCTATGTTGTTTGTCCTCATCATTAAAGAAGGGTTTGGAGCAGATTTGATTACGTTCTCTGATAATCTGTTTCTTTTTGTTTACTCTGGTTAGCCATTCATTTACTGTGCTTAATTGAGATTTGGCGCACTTTAAATTTAAAGAATTCCCATTTTTTTGTGTAAGATTCCAGGTTTTCATCAGTTGAAATTCTTTCTAGTTGTTCAAGAATTTCAGTATTAAAATTTTCATTGGCAAGAAGGGCTGAGTGAAATTTCCAGTAACCTCTGTGTTTTTATTAACTGAGCTGTGATATGAAGCATTATCGAACAGTGATCGGTTAAAGGAGCAGCTGAGACATTAGCATTGAAGGCCGAAAAATCATTATAAGGCCAAAGCTAAGGTTAATTTTAATAGTAGCATAGTATATTGCATGTTTGCCCTAGTTTAGCTTCTGTGTTTATCAATAAAGTACTTAGATTAGGCCTCTGCTTACTCATACATGACTGGAATGATTCTGTCATGTTTTACAGTGTTTTATGATAATGCATGTACGTACAGCTGTATGCCATTAGATTTAGGTTGTTTTTGTATCCTCACTAGTTAATCACTCTGATAAGGGAGTGTTCTTACTTTACGTACCAGGTCTTGTTTTGCCATCTGTAGGATATCTGTAATTCACTCTGGATGCTAACACTAGGCTTTAGATAAATTGCCTCTTTGCCACTCGCTGAACTTGTCTCTGTGAGATTAAAGCCAAGTCAAGGTCCATGCAACTCCGCTGAGGCCAAACCAGGGCCAGCTGACTCCCAAACAAACTTTACACTCATCAGGTGCAATGATCCTCCTGTACTCAGGAGATACCATACATGGACTGAAACTTATTTGTGATCTAAACATGACATAATTGGAGGTGGACCTGGGATTGGCTTAGTCAAACTGAATCCTTTAAAACCTGTGTGCCCCGGAGTCGAGAGCAGTTCGGTGGCATCCCAAGATGGGAAGGTTCTCCCCGGAGAGAGCTGTGACCGGTGGCAGCGCTACGCCAACGAATTGTTCCCTTCTCTCGTGAGATTGTACTCTGTCCTTTTGATCTACCACTATTCTGTATTTTTGTATCAATTTTGAATCCTGGCAACCTGTATTTTTGATCCTGTTGGTTTTAATAAACCTGGGCGGCATTTAATCTGCAAAACCTTCCCAGTCCTCGGTGTCATTTATTGACAGAGAGCACGCAGCAGGAACCTTCTGTGAACGAGGTCTAATGACATCAAAAAATCCTGTACAACAGCAGCTTCATTATTTTGCAGAATACTGTCAGAAATAAGCTAGAAATTAATGCTGAGCCCTCAGGTCTGAACCACGAGAACTGTTTCAGTGGATTTGCTGATCTCCAGGGCTCAGTTAGGTTAAAATCTAAACAGACGTTCTGTAAAACTGGATTGAAACGATGAGATTGGAACTTGGAGCGTTACCAAACTGAAATCTCCTCCCAAAATAACTTCACTGCACTGGCTTCCACTTGAATTCAGAATTAGGTTAAAATCCTTCTCCTGACTTACAAGGCTCCATCCTACAGTACTGCAGAGTACTACAGAGTACTACAGAGTACTGCAGAGTACTACAGAGTACTGCAGAGTACTGCAGAGTACTACAGAGTACTACAGAGTACTGCAGAGTACTGCAGAGTACCAGAGTACTGCAGAGTACTGCAGAGTACTGCAGAGTACTGCAGAGTACTACAGAGTACTACAGAGTACTGCAGAGTACTACAGAGTACTACAGAGTACTGCAGAGTACTACAGAGTACTACAGAGTACTACAGAGTACTGCAGAGTACTACAGAGTACTGCAGAGTACTACAGAGTACTACAGAGTACTGCAGAGTACTACAGAGTACTACAGAGTACTACAGAGTACTACGGAGTACTACAGAGTACTACAGAGTACTGCAGAGTACTACAGAGTACTGCAGAGTACTGCAGAGTACTACAGAGTACTGCAGAGTACTGCAGAGTACTACAGAGTACTACAGAGTACTGCAGAGTACTGCAGAGTACCAGAGTACTGCAGAGTACTGCAGAGTACTGCAGAGTACTACAGAGTACTGCAGAGTACTACGGAGTACTACAGAGTACTGCAGAGTACTACAGAGTACTACAGAGTACTGCAGAGTACTGCAGAGTACTACAGAGTACTACAGAGTACTGCAGAGTACTACAGAGTACTACAGAGTACTGCAGAGTACTACAGAGTACTACAGAGTACTACAGAGTACTGCAGAGTACTACAGAGTACTACAGAGTACTACAGAGTACTGCAGGGTTTCTAAAAGTACAGTTGGAGGTAGAGCCTTTAGTTACCAAGCTCCTGTTTTATGGAATCAGCTTCCAGCTCATGTTAGAGGCAGACACAGTCTCTACATTTAAGGTTAGGTTAAAACGTTCCTCTGTGAGAAAGCTTATGGTCAGGCCAGGAACAGGGTTAACTCCACAGCTGAAGCTAAGCTGCTCTAGGAGCTAGAAGCTGGGGGAAGTATGGTGCACTGACCTCTGACCTCTGGTTTCATCTGCTGCTCCTCTTCTATCACTCTCATTAATATAATGAAATACTCTATATCTCCAATCAGTTCATAGCTGTTCACAGGTTGTCCCTCTGTCCCGCTCCCCTGGACCCCTACCTCACCCCCGCTCCCCTGGACCCCTACCTCACCCCCGCTCCCCTGGACCCCTACCTCACCCCCGCTCCCCTGGACCCCTACCTCACCCCCCTCCCCTGTCTGGATGAATCCTTACAGAGTGAACTATGATCCTATAGATGAGTAATGGACTAACTCCTGACACAGGTTGCTGTCCGTCCTGGGACAGGATCTCTCCTTCAGTTGGGCTCCAGAAGGTTTCTGCTTTTTTCCCACAGCTGGGTTTTTTAGGAGTTTTTCCTTAAGAGAAGGAGGGGCTAAGGACAGGAGTGTCCTGGCTCTGTTTAGTTTATTGTAGTTATTGTTTGTGTTTAGTGTAGTTATTGTTTGTGATTAGTGTAGTTATTGTTTGTGTTGATTGTTTATGTTTGATAAACTGTTTGTGAAGCTTTTGAGGAAACTTTTGTTGTGATCCTGGGACATATAAATAAATCTGAACTGAATTGAACATTGTTTGTAGAGTATTTGTGACATAGTTCTTTGAGATGAGTAGTTATTTCTGTCAACAACTGTTTACCGCTGTTGTAACCACAAACATTACAAAGAATCAGGAAGTTACTTTCCACTTTGAGTACACACATCAGCCAAAGGCCCAGGTTGTCTTTTCTATGAGTTTCTATTTTGTAACAAAAGTTTTTAAATAACAAAACTACAGCAGCTGATTTGTTTGTACCATGACAAATAATGATTTTTTCTCCCCACTGAAATTTTCTTCAAAATTTTCTTCTGCCTCAACAGAATGTGTTTCTTGCAGCAAAATAAAAATATTGACTTTATTTTAACACTATCTCTCAGGCCCCTAGTATTTAAAGATACACAGCTAAAGTTTGAAATAAATAAGGACATAAATAAAAAACAAAGAAAAAAATACAAATATAAAGAGAGAGAAAAAAATAAGAAAGATGTACTTCAGGTATCAAGGTAAAAGTAGTGGTCAGTAAGGCTTTGAACACTGAATCCCTTAAAATAAATTCGATAAAAGTGCAGACCTCTAAAAAAATACTTGTAAAAACATTCATTTATTCATTTTCTACCGCTTATTCCCGTTAGGGGTCAGGGTGGAGCCTATCCCAGTAACTTTGGGCCGTAGGTGGGCCCAGCCTGGACAGGGGCCCGCTTGTCCCAGGGCCGACACAGAGACGAACACAGACAGACATTCACTCTCACATTCACTCACACATTCACTCTCACATTCACTCTCACATTCACTCACACATTCACTCTCACATTCACTCACACATTCACTCTCACATTCACTCACACATTCACTCTCACATTCACTCACACATTCACTCTCACATTCACTCACTTATTCACTCACATATTCACTCACACATTCACTCTCACATTCACTCACACATTCACTCACACATTCACTCTCACACATTCACTCTCACATTCACTCACACATTCAGTCACACATTCACTCTCACATTCACTCACACATTCACTCACACATTCACTCTCACACATTCACTCTCACACATTCACTCACACATTCACTCACACATTCAGTCACACATTCACTCTCACATTCACTCACACATTCACTCTCACACATTCACTCTCACATTCACTCTCACATTCACTCTCACATTCACTCACACATTCACTCTCACATTCACTCTCACATTCACTCACACATTCACTCTCACATTCACTCACACATTCACTCTCACATTCACTCACACATTCACTCTCACATTCACTCACACATTCACTCTCACATTCACTCACTTATTCACTCACATATTCACTCACACATTCACTCTCACATTCACTCACACATTCACTCACACATTCACTCTCACACATTCACTCTCACATTCACTCACACATTCAGTCACACATTCACTCTCACATTCACTCACACATTCACTCACACATTCACTCTCACACATTCACTCTCACACATTCACTCACACATTCACTCACACATTCAGTCACACATTCACTCTCACATTCACTCACACATTCACTCTCACACATTCACTCTCACATTCACTCTCACATTCACTCACACATTCACTCTCACATTCACTCACACATTCACTCTCACATTCACTCTCACATTCACTCACACATTCACTCTCACATTCACTCACACATTCACTCTCACATTCACTCTCACATTCACTCACACATTCACTCTCACATTCACTCACACATTCACTCTCACATTCACTCACACATTCACTCACACATTCACTCTCACATTCACTCTCACATTCACTCACACATTCACTCTCACATTCACTCACACATTCACTCACACACATTCACTCTCACATTCACTCTCACATTCACTCACACATTCACTCTCACATTCACTCTCACATTCACTCACACATTCACTCACACACATTCACTCTCACATTCACTCTCACATTCACTCACACATTCACTCTCACATTCACTCACACATTCACTCACACATTCACTCTCACATTCACTCACACATTCACTCTCACATTCACTCACACATTCACTCTCACATTCACTCACACATTCACTCACACACATTCACTCTCACATTCACTCTCACATTCACTCACACATTCACTCTCACATTCACTCACACATTCACTCTCACATTCACTCACACATTCACTCTCACATCCACTCTCACATTCACTCACACATTCACTCACACATTCACTCTCACATTCACTCACACATTCACTCTCACACATTCACTCTCACATTCACTCTCACATTCACTCACACATTCACTCTCACATTCACTCACACATTCACTCTCACATTCACTCACACATTCACTCTCACATTCACTCACACATTCACTCACACATTCACTCACACATTCACTCACACATTCACTCTCACACATTCACTCTCACATTCACTCACACATTCAGTCACACATTCACTCTCACATTCACTCACACATTCACTCACACATTCACTCTCACACATTCACTCTCACACATTCACTCACACATTCACTCACACATTCAGTCACACATTCACTCTCACATTCACTCACACATTCACTCTCACATATTCACTCTCACATTCACTCACACATTCACTCTCACACATTCACTCTCACATTCACTCTCACATTCACTCACACATTCACTCTCACATTCACTCACACATTCACTCTCACATTCACTCTCACATTCACTCACACATTCACTCACACATTCACTCTCACATTCACTCACACATTCACTCTCACATTCACTCACACATTCACTCTCACATTCACTCACACATTCACTCACACATTCACTCACACATTCACTCTCACATTCACTCACACATTCACTCTCACATTCACTCACACATTCAGTCACACATTCACTCTCACATTCACTCACACATTCACTCTCACACATTCACTCTCACATTCACTCACACATTCACTCTCACACATTCACTCTCACATTCACTCTCACATTCACTCACACATTCACTCACACATTCACTCTCACATTCACTCACACATTCACTCTCACATTCACTCACACATTCACTCTCACATTCACTCACACATTCACTCTCACATTCACTCACACATTCACTCACACATTCACTCTCACATTCACTCACACATTCACTCTCACACATTCACTCACACATTCACTCACACATTCAGTCACACATTCACTCTCACATTCACTCACACATTCACTCTCACACATTCACTCTCACATTCACTCACACATTCACTCTCACACATTCACTCTCACATTCACTCTCACATTCACTCTCACATTCACTCTCACATTCACTCACACATTCACTCTCACATTCACTCTCACATTCACTCACACATTCACTCTCACATTCACTCTCACATTCACTCACACATTCACTCTCACATTCACTCACACATTCACTCTCACATTCACTCACACATTCACTCACACATTCACTCTCACATTCACTCTCACATTCACTCTCACATTCACTCACACATTCACTCTCACATTCACTCTCACATTCACTCACACATTCACTCTCACATTCACTCACACATTCACTCTCACACATTCACTCTCACATTCACTCTCACATTCACTCTCACATTCACTCTCACATTCACTCACACATTCACTCACACATTCACTCACACATTCACTCTCACATTCACTCACACATTCACTCACATTCACTCACACATTCACTCTCACATTCACTGTCACATTCACTCACACATTCACTCTCACATTCACTCTCACATTCACTCACACATTCACTCTCACATTCACTCACACATTCACTCACACATTCACTCTCACATTCACTCACACATTCACTCTCACATTCACTCACACATTCACTCTCACATTCACTCTCACATTCACTCACACATTCACTCTCACATTCACTCTCACATTCACTCTCACATTCACTCTCACATTCACTCACACATTCACTCTCACATTCACTCACACATTCACTCTCACATTCACTCACACATTCACTCACACATTCACTCTCACATTCACTCACACATTCACTCACACATTCACTCTCACATTCACTCTCACATTCACTCACACATTCACTCACACATTCACTCTCACATTCACTCTCACATTCACTCTCACATTCACTCACACATTCACTCTCACATTCACTCACACATTCACTCTCACATTCACTCACACATTCACTCACACATTCACTCTCACATTCACTCTCACATTCACTCTCACATTCACTCACACATTCACTCTCACATTCACTCTCACATTCACTCACACATTCACTCACACATTCACTCACACATTCACTCTCACATTCACTCTCACATTCACTCACACATTCACTCTCACATTCACTCACACATTCACTCTCACATTCACTCTCACATTCACTCACACATTCACTCACACATTCACTCACACATTCACTCTCACATTCACTCACACATTCACTCACACATTCACTCTCACATTCACTCTCACATTCACTCACACATTCACTCACACATTCACTCTCACACATTCACTCACACATTCACTCACACATTCAGTCACACATTCACTCTCACATTCACTCACACATTCACTCTCACACATTCACTCACACATTCACTCTCACACATTCACTCACACATTCACTCTCACACATTCACTCACACATTCACTCTCACATTCACTCACACATTCACTCTCACACATTCACTCACACATTCACTCACACATTCAGTCACACATTCACTCTCACATTCACTCACACATTCACTCTCACACATTCACTCTCACATTCACTCACACATTCACTTTCACACATTCACTCTCACATTCACTCTCACATTCACTCACACATTCACTCTCACATTCACTCACACATTCACTCTCACATTCACTCACACATTCACTCTCACATTCACTCACACATTCACTCTCACATTCACTCACACATTCACTCACACATTCACTCACACATTCACTCTCACATTCACTCACACATTCACTCACACATTCACTCTCACATTCACTCTCACATTCACTCACACATTCACTCTCACATTCACTCACACATTCACTCTCACATTCACTCACACATTCACTCTCACATTCACTCACACATTCACTCTCACATTCACTCACACATTCACTCTCACATTCACTCACACATTCACTCTCACATTCACTCTCACATTCACTCACACATTCACTCTCACATTCACTCACACATTCACTCTCACATTCACTCACACATTCACTCACACATTCACTCTCACATTCACTCTCACATTCACTCACACATTCACTCTCACATTCACTCTCACATTCACTCACACATTCACTCTCACATTCACTCACACATTCACTCTCACACATTCACTCTCACATTCACTCTCACATTCACTCTCACATTCACTCTCACATTCACTCACACATTCACTCACACATTCACTCACATTCACTCTCACATTCACTCACACATTCACTCACATTCACTCACACATTCACTCTCACATTCACTCTCACATTCACTCACACATTCACTCTCACATTCACTCTCACATTCACTCACACATTCACTCTCACATTCACTCACACATTCACTCTCACATTCACTCACACATTCACTCTCACATTCACTCACACATTCACTCTCACATTCACTCACACATTCACTCTCACATTCACTCACACATTCACTCTCACATTCACTCTCACATTCACTCTCACATTCACTCACACATTCACTCTCACATTCACTCACACATTCACTCTCACATTCACTCACACATTCACTCTCACATTCACTCACACATTCACTCTCACATTCACTCACACATTCACTCTCACATTCACTCTCACATTCACTCTCACATTCACTCTCACATTCACTCACACATTCACTCTCACATTCACTCACACATTCACTCTCACATTCACTCTCACATTCACTCTCACATTCACTCTCACATTCACTCACACATTCACTCTCACATTCACTCTCACATTCACTCACACATTCACTCTCACATTCACTCACACATTCACTCTCACATTCACTCACATTCACTCACATTCACTCTCACATTCACTCTCACATTCACTCACACATTCACTCTCACATTCACTCACACATTCACTCACACATTCACTCTCACATTCACTCTCACATTCACTCTCACATTCACTCTCACATTCACTCACACATTCACTCTCACATTCACTCACACATTCACTCTCACATTCACTCACACATTCACTCTCACATTCACTCACACATTCACTCACACATTCACTCACACATTCACTCTCACATTCACTCACTCTCACATTCACTCTCACATTCACTCACACATTCACTCTCACATTCACTCACACATTCACTCTCACATTCACTCTCACATTCACTCTCACATTCACTCACACATTCACTCACACATTCACTCACACATTCACTCTCACATTCACTCACACATTCACTCTCACATTCACTCTCACATTCACTCTCACATTCACTCACACATTCACTCACACATTCACTCACACATTCACTCTCACATTCACTCACACATTCACTCTCACATTCACTCTCACATTCACTCACACATTCACTCTCACATTCACTCTCACATTCACTCACACATTCACTCACACATTCACTCACACATTCACTCTCACATTCACTCTCACATTCACTCACACATTCACTCTCACATTCACTCACACATTCACTCACACATTCACTCACACATTCACTCTCACATTCACTCACACATTCACTCTCACATTCACTCTCACATTCACTCACACATTCACTCTCACATTCACTCATCACATTCACTCACACATTCACTCACACATTCACTCACACATTCACTCTCACATTCACTCTCACATTCACTCACACATTCACTCTCACATTCACTCACACATTCACTCTCACATTCACTCACACATTCACTCTCACATTCACTCTCACATTCACTCACACATTCACTCTCACATTCACTCACACATTCACTCACACATTCACTCACACATTCACTCACACATTCACTCTCACATTCACTCACACATTCACTCTCACATTCACTCTCACATTCACTCACACATTCACTCTCACATTCACTCTCACATTCACTCACACATTCACTCTCACATTCACTCTCACATTCACTCTCACATTCACTCACACATTCACTCTCACATTCACTCTCACATTCACTCACACATTCACTCTCACATTCACTCTCACATTCACTCACACATTCACTCTCACATTCACTCACATTCACTCTCACATTCACTCACACATTCACTCACACATTCACTCTCACATTCACTCACACATTCACTCTCACATTCACTCTCACATTCACTCACACATTCACTCTCACATTCACTCACACATTCACTCACACATTCATTCACACATTCACTCACACATTCATTCACTAGGGGACATGTAGAGTCACCAATTCACCAACTCATGCATGTGTTTGGACGGTGGGAGGAAGCCGGAGAGAACCCAGGGTAACACAGGGACGACATGCAGACTCATAAAAACACATAAAAACACATAAAAACACATAAAAACACATAAAAACACATAAAAACACATAAAAACAATGTACCAAATAGTTTCAAAAATGAAACATATGAACTTTGAACCTACCCATTTAAACTTAAAGTTACACTGTGTAACTTTTCTCCTAAATATGTGGGGCATCTGACTTGTTTTTGTGATTTTTTGAGCGAGGCCTGAGGCGCGGTCTGTTGCTCCGAGCGGGGCTTCTGTTCTGAGAAACTGCCCTCGGAGTTTGGCCGGGAGCGCTCCGCTGTTGTGGAAGAGTCACGTGACAGGGAACGACTCGCTTTACGGCATTCCCTTCAGCTCTTATACCTGAGGTGCAGTATAACCAGGAAGCTACTTTTAGCGTTGTTATTGTCGCCAGTTCGTCAGGGCCGAAGGACACAAGAAGATGAAGACAATGTGGGACGAGACAAGAAAAAGAAAATGTGAAAGGGACCGCACCAGATCACAGACAAGAGTCAACATCGGACAGACTTTTGCTCGCTGGCGTCAGATGAGAGACAGAGAAGGCTGCAAATCAGATCACGTTTTTGTTTCTTTATTGTTGGGCAGGTAAATTAGCCTCTTTATTTTTTCTTTAGAGCGTGCATTTTCATACAGTTATTAGTTGTTTTTACTGCGACCATTGCGCGATATTTGTTGATAAGCTAACGCTAGCGCTAACTCTATAGAAGATCCAGTCCAAACTTCCAAAGGTAGCAGCAGGTCAACTAAAGTTGAAACAATGATGGAAATAGACGCACGCTCGCACAGTTTCAGAAGGAGGAGGGGCCCTAGTGTTTACGTTTTGCAACGGTGCAGTGGCACCTGTGGCCTCTAGAGGCGCAAGACCGGGAATCTTACACAGTGTAACTTTAAGGCATTAAGAGTCATATGGAGAAATGTATATTATGAAGTTTTATTAGCAGGACATAGTATACTTCTATTATCATGACTTAATTCAATTTCAGTTGTAGTTACGGTTAACTCCGGTGATGTATCCGACGTGCCCTCGGTAGCAGACGTGCTCTCAGCCGCTCTTGCTTGCTTCATTCTGGGCCAAACTGCAGCTCTTGCCTCCCGGTCTTGTTTGCAGAAATCTTGTTTGAAGAAGAAACCTTGCTCCTTGCATGTCTTGGATTCTTTGGTTAACTTCCAGAAAGCATCTCGGCGGTGTCTCATGGTGAATTGGATTATTATCTGACGCTGCTTCCCTGTTTCTTTTTCCCCCAGCGATGCCCTGTATCCACTGCGTTGTCCCGGGATGAGGTCCACTGTGGCGTGATCTTGGCTAAAATGTTGATAACTTCTTGGCGGGTATCTTCATCGTTTTTTTCTTTCAGACCCTGGATTTTCAAATTCCAGCGCTGCTTGTAGCGTTCTATATCCAGCACTCTTTCCTTTAACTCAGCATTTTCCTTCGCGAGAGCAGGCATTTCTTTTTCCAGATCCAGCAATTTGACTTTAGTCTTTTATATCGGCTGCGTTCATTTCAACAAGCTTGGAAACATTGGCCACCATTATCATGTTGTCACGTAACTGTACACCGCAGCCCTCAGTGCTGTTAGTCAGCTTCTTAATGGCTTCTACCAGACTGCGGTGGGCAGCAGTTTCCTTGTTAGGTGGAGCTGGTGCTGTGGTCGGCGTGTTCAAGATTTTTCTTTTGGTTGAAGGCGGCGAAACTTCCACTGAGTATCCGTGGTCACTTGTCGAGGAACTTTTGGCTAAGGCTAGCTTAGCTGAAGCTTCATTTTTTCCCGCGTCCTCTTCTTTTCTTTTTTAAGGCAGTTCGAGTCGGTTCAGACGATTGTAGGCGGTGTCTTTTCTTTACAAAATATTTATACAAAACCAGAAACATATCTGGTGCTCAGAAACAGAGGTCTAAATCAGTTCCCGGGACTAGTGCTTACAAAACGTTGCCTGCCCGGACACATGTTCAAACAACTGGCAAACATTTACACACAACAGTATAAGACAAGCTACAAGCTAATAACAGGATGTAACCAAGAGCTTAACCTGAGGCGTCATAACTGAGTCCATCTTTACTGAGAATCCCTGCCAGGCCTAAATCAAACTAACATCAGAATCATAACTAAGTTAAACCAACTTTAAAGCATAAACTAAGAAAACTTTATTGAAGGCCAATACGAGGCCTAATCCATGCAGACAATATGAGCTAGCATAAAAGGAGTTTTAACGTGAGCTTAATCAAAAATGTATTTCTCAGTGTGCGGACTGGAGACAGACTGAGGCTCAGTGATGAAAGCTGTGATGCAGACAAAGTTCTTAGTTGTTAGTAAGTTGTTTGTTAAAGCAAAAATATCAAACACACAGCACAGTTTAACAACAACAAGCTTCCAGACATCTGGCTCTGACACAGCTGGAGAAAAGTGCACAGTTATTTACTCTCTGTGGTCAGGATACAGCAGATATTGTCTGTTATATTGACTTTTTGTATTAGTCCAATAATCATCTGCCATGTGCCACCACAGGAAAACAGTCCTGGCTACGCTCCTGAGGAGAAGCTTCTGTCCTGAAGCAATTAGACTTAACTCAGCAGAGAGTATGGTATATGTTGTGTTGCATTGTGCAGGTATGTTTATGTGACCAATAAACAATAAACATAAACATAAAATCCCAGCTGGAGCTCTGTGGAGCTGGGATTTAGAGGAGCACTCCTTCTGGATCGTTTCCCCCTTATCTTATATTATTATTATTATTATTATTGTTATTATTATTATTATTATTATTGTTGTTGTTGTTGTTGTTATCATGTAGGAATTTGGAGGCTCCGTGTTCTCAAACTTACGACGGCGTTTTAGGGCCACACTGAAAAAAAATAAAATATGGGCACTACGAGAATAAAGTCGTAAAATTTCGAGAATAAAGTCGTAATTTTATGAGAATAAAGTCGTAGTAAAAAAGTCATAATTATACGAGAATAAAGTCGTAATTTTACGTGAATAAAGTCGTAATTTTACAAGAATAAAGTCATAATATTATGAGAATAAAGTTGTAGCAAAAAAAAATCTTACAATTTTACGAGAAAAAGTCGTAATATTTCGAGAATAAAGTCGTAATATTTCGAGAATAAAGTCGTAATTTCAAAAAAGTCGCAAGTGTAGATAGCAAAGTTCCCAGTGTAAGCAAACACAAGCAAGGCGACAGCAACTTTTTTGCTTCGGTTGGACCTGTCTTTTCGATGCAGGTAATGTACCAGCCTACATAATCTACTGGCAGTTATTATAGGCCTGTAAATAAATACCTTTTCCACATTTTTAAATTAGTTGGCACTGTCTTTTTGATTGCCTGAACGTTATCTCAAACTGCCTCTCATCCGTACTGGAGATGCATGTGTCTATAGCTACTGTGTGATTAGCCAAAATTTAAACAAAGAGCTTACTGTATGTTTGTCTGTATGCACCGACTTTTGTTTACAGAGGTAGCAGCACTCCACGTGCCAGGTTCCTCTCATGTTGAAGAAGGGCACGCTGTAGATGTGCATTAACAAGATATGATATTGGTAGGCTACTTGAGATGTAATTTTAAAATAACTATAATTTTAACGGTAGATTGTGTTTTTGTATAATTAATGAGCGAATTCATTTTTTAATGTTTACAGGTCCATGATGACTGAGAACTTGTCTGACATTGTGGTTTTCTTAAGAGGACGTCATGTCTCAGAGGAAGCCATCAACTGGATTGAAGATCAAAAGGTAAATAGCTGTTATGAATGCATTAATGTTCTATTAATTTTTAAACTACAGTATAACTATGAGGTTTAACTAGTTTTAGACAGTGCCATTTCATAGACTTTTATTTTTTGTTATTGATAAGATACAGTATTATTGACAGTACTGTACAGTAAGGTCATTGTATAATACTATATACAGTATTATACAATAATGACCTTAAGCTTTAGTCTACTAATTGTCAACTCATAAAACTTTTCCACAGATGTTATATCACACACTGAAAATCTCTTAATATTGTGTGTGAAATGTGAAGTTAGATGTTGGTTTTCTGCTTAGTCTTCTAGCTTAAATTGTCTTTTTTGTCCTAATAACTTTCTTGTATTTCTGTTACACTACTTGCAGATTGACAGAGAAGTCATTTTGCTAATGAAAGATGCTGAGTTGGAGAATTACCTGCCTTCATATGGAGACAGAATTGCACTGGTTAATTTTTGCAAATCTCATCCACAATCCTCAAAACGAAAGCAGGGACTTTTTGAGAAACTAAGGGAGAAACTTAAAGTTAGAAAGCAAACTCATGATAGGGCAGAAGAACCAGAAACATCCAACAGAAGCAAAAGAAGAGCTAAACAGTCCACGCGACTAATTGAAATAGGCTGGATCCACACAGAAAACAATATAACAAAACAGGTCAGAGCAAAACAGGGAGGGGGGACAAGAAAGGTGACAATTAACATCGAGGCAGGATTTAGTGAAATTCTAAAACAAGGGAAGGCTTTGTTTTTTCCACAGGGGAACTCTAACAAAGGTCCTGAAAGTGATTTTGAATTTGATGTTTGGGACTTTAAACAAAATTCACTTCCTGCCAATATCTCTATTGAAGAGATATACAATACCGTGAAGCTGCCAATTCTGAGGTTTTACTTGGCAACACAACCAAAACCAGTGAGTGTGAAGGATGATGACTGTGATGACGTACTCTTTGAGGGAAATGAAGAGCAATCCCTGAATGAAATTCCAATGCATATAAATAATCAACAGCAACAATCAGCAGACATGCTCCCAGAAGTGTTCCTTGTTTCAGAGGACATGAGTGGGCACACAGGGTCTTCAGTAAATACACAAAACAATGCTATTTCTACTGATTTAGCAACGACATTTGTCATTAATTCCATGGCATTCACCTTGAATACATCAGATTATGTTGAGGATGTTTCAGTGGTGAATGCTGACACCTCTGACCCTGAGATTACTTTTGGTCCAGGCCCAGTTAATAATGAGGACTCCCTCAGTGACACGCTCATTTACCAGAGTGATGATGTGCCTCCAACCAGTCCACATAGTATCATACCTGAAGTGACGTTGGTGTTACACCCTGCACACAGCTTCAGTGAAATGATAGGGGCTTTTTCAGACAATGACATTTTAAAGAAAATAATAAAGGTGCAGCGTGTCCTTCCTGACAACTCACTGGAAAATGGTTGTGGGTCAGGTTTACTCAGAGATGTCTTCACTAGCTTCTGGTCAGAGTTTTATGAACACTGTACCCTCGGGACAACATTGAAAGTGCCATTTCTCAGACATGATTTTACTGCAGTAACATGGAAAGCTATTGGTAGGATCCTTCTCAAGGGATTTCAGGATTGTGGCTACCTGCCCCTGAAGCTTGCCCCGCCTTTTCTTGAAGAAATGTTTTTTGGGAAAATTTACAGTGACCTGAAGACAAGTTTTCTTCAGTTTCTAAGCTCCCAAGAGCAAGATATGATTAGAAAGGCACTTGATGACTTTGATTCTGTTGATGCGGATGACCTCCTAGAGGTGCTTAACAATTATGAATGTAGAAAAAGGGTCAGTGCTGAAAGTCTCCCAGAGGTCTTAGCTGAATTATCCCACAAAGAATTAGTACAAAAGCCAATGTTTGTCATTGACTGTTGGAGGGAGATTTTACAGCCACAAATACAGCTCAACTCTGAGAAACTGATTAAAATGTACAGTGAGCTCAAACCTACATCCAAGAAAGTAATGGACAAGTTACACTTTCCCAACACAATGTCACCAAAGGAAGTTGAGGCTGCACAATACTTAAAAAAATATATCAAGGAACTTAATGAAGAAAGACTGGGGAAGTTTCTGAGGTTCTGTACAGGTTCAGATTTGTTGGTTTCTGCTTTTATTGAAATAGAGTTTATTGTTCAGACCAGTTTCACACGCAGACCAATTGGACGTACATGTGCTTCCTTACTGCAACTGTCTGACAGTTATGATAACTTCCCAGACTTCCGCAGTGAGTTTAACTCTATTCTAGACAGTAACATCTGGATAATGGATATTGTGTAGACAAGACTAAGGAATGGTGCTATTTCAGTTATTTCACTTTAGAGTAAAAACTGTTGTGAGGTTGTTCAATTATAAATAAGTGCACATTGAAATACTATTTTTCTATTGACATAAAAATATCTATTCATGTTGAATCATTTGTATTTTTTACTTTATTTTTTATTTTCTCAGTGTCACTAGACATTTATGATGTCACATGTTAACACACATTAATTGTAATACCAGTGTTTTTAGACTGTCTGGTGCATCACTTGTATTTCTGTGAAGGAGATGTTACACCTTTTCAATGCAATGTTAGACAGATTTTCAAATGCAATGTTATGTACGAATATATACATAAATATCATTGTTATGGAACTTAAAGAGCCAAGAGCCACAGTTCACATTCTGAGCAATAAATGCTAAGTTACATGAAAATGTTTTGGTCTCTTTTTTTAACTTCAAACTACAAGTATACTATTTTGACAATACAAAAACAACATAAATTGACTTAAATTGAGACCTAACCTATTTAGTAGATTTTTATTTTTAGTTTAAATATTGTTACGTATCTCATTTCTTAAACTTAAGTATAGTTCTGCAGCAGTGGATGCATCGACTGGAGAATCCCAATCATGTTCTTCCATGAGTAAAGTGCAGAATTCAAAGACAGTCTGGTCACAAGGGTATTGTCCTTTAGGGGTGCACTCCTTGCATATTACTATCTCCTCTGGTATGACAGGCTGCAACTTGTCCTCGCCCCCATAAAGTTGTGGCACAGTGTACATGAGAACTGGTCTTCCTCCAAGCGTCCCATAGCCAGGCCTTGTCCTTATGCAATGTGAATTCCAGGTTCTGACCACACCATCCACTTCATCCTGAACAGTAAAAGCCACATTTATCTATCATTATGTAACTTTGGCTGTTGTGGTTTAATCAAGTGTAATATAGCTAACCCCAGAATGTCAACTTAAACAGTTTACCTGTATAATGTTGAGGAAACAGAACTCCATCAAGTTTTTGTCCAAGAAGTCACCAGTAAAGTGTCCATCTTCTCTTAGGGTTTTAAAAATGTCCATCCAAAACTGGATGCATTGTTTACGCAGGACTCCCCACCACGACTCTATTCGTTGATTAGCATGCTGCATCCGTATATGAAACTTTTTTCTCCAGCATATGAGTCGGTATGATTTCTACGCAGGAACCGCTGCATGTCACGGACGTGTGCGTTTTCTGTACCTGGATCGGCCCGGAGCCTCTGCGGACACCCTCCAGTGCGAGTGACTGCGTTAATAAAATAATCCGCAATTACCTTTGGGTCGCTGTTGGTGACGTACGCCTCCATCCACATAATATGACGACTAAAGCCGTCAATACAGCCATTGATAGCAATGCCATACGGCTTCAATTTATCGTATGAATCCAAATGCCACAGTGCGTTTGGCCCTCTGACGCTGTACTGTCTACGCCGAAGGCGCCGTCTTCTTCGCATTTCAACTCCATCTGGATCCAAAATTCTCATTATAATCCTCACCGTTTCTTGGGACACAACAAACCCTCTCTGAATAGCTCTCAGGTGTAACCACCGATAGCCCTGCAGCCGACCACTTCCAACCAGTTCTTCCTCTATAAAAGAGACTATCTGCTCCAAATCCGTCTGGTTCCTCCGACGGAACAAACGCAAACGTTTGCAAAGTCGCTTCAAAGTCCTTATACTAATCATAATACGGTGATGATGGGCCAAAAGGCTCAGTATTTCAACATTTTTGAAGCCTAAATGGAAGTATAACTTCACAAAATACTCCAAGTTCTCCATGACGAAACGAGAGACCGCAGCACAGACAGGCTTCAACTTCATTCCCTAGCTAAATATTTCGACTTTATTCTCGAAATATTACGACTTTATTCTCGAAATATTACGACTTTATTCTCGTAAAATTGTAAGATTTTTTTTGCTACAACTTTATTCTCATAATATTATGACTTTATTCTCGAAATATTATTACTTTATTCTCGTAAAATTACGACTTTATTCACGTAAAATTACGAATTTATTCTCGTATAATTATGACTTTTTTACTACGACTTTATTCTCATAAAATTACGACTTTATTCTCGAAATTTTACGACTTTATTCTCGTAGTGCCCATATTTAATTTTTTTTCAATGTGGCCCTAAAACGCCGTCGTACAAAGTTGATATTTCTTTAAATGAACTTTGCAGATTTATTAATGTCGTGTTTAAAACGATTGTTTACAGTTTCGTGTATTATTTACACGCTCCGGGCCGGCGGGGGCGCTGTGGCGCAGCGGAGACAATAACACCGGAAGCGGAAGTAAGCGCAGCGCGGAGCGAAGCCGTTAGCCCCGCGTTGTACTCGGGCCTCCGCAGATTCAGACTCACGCGGTTTCTCTCGGAGATAAACACAAACAAACTCCTCCCCGACCCCGCGGAGCAGGACATGTACCGCGGCCGAGGACACCGAGGCTTCCCGGGCCCCAGAGAGCCCCGCGGGCCCCGGCCTCCCTTCAGCCCCGGCTACCACCCGCCCCCGGAGCCGCGGGAGCCCAGGGGCCCCTACAGCGAGCCCTGGGCCCCAGCGCAGCCCAGAGAGGTGAGTCAGAGGCGGGCAGGAGGTGGCAGGAGGTGGCAGTTGAGTCTGTGGCAGGAGGTCAGTCTGAGGCAGGAGGTGGCAGGAGGTGAGTCGGTGGCAGGAGGTGAATCTGAGACAGGAGGTGAGTCTGTGGCAGGAGGTGGCAGGAGGTGAGTCAGAGGCAGGCTGGAGGTGGCAGGAGGTGAGTCTGTGGCAGGAGGTTGCAGGAGGTGAGTCGGTGGCAGGAGGTGAATCTGAGGCAGGAGGTGAGTCTGTGGCAGGAGGTGAGTCAGAGGCAGGCTGGAGGTGGCAGGAGGTGGCAGTTGAGTCTGTGGCAGGAGGTCAGTCTGAGGCAGGAGGTGAGTCAGAGGCAGGCTGGAGGTGGCAGGAGGTGAGTCTGTGGCAGGAGGTTGCAGGAGGTGAGTCGGTGGCAGGAGGTGAATCTGAGACAGGAGGTGAGTCTGTGGCAGGAGGTGGCAGGAGGTGAGTCAGAGGCAGGCTGGAGGTGGCAGGAGGTGGCAGGAGGTGAGTCTGTGGCAGGAGGTTGCAGGAGGTGAGTCGGTGGCAGGAGGTGAATCTGAGGCAGGAGGTGAGTCAGAGGCAGGCTGGAGGTGGCAGGAGGTGAGTCTGTGGCAGGAGGTTGCAGGAGGTGAGTCGGTGGCAGGAGGTGAATCTGAGGCAGGAGGTGAGTCTGTGGCAGGAGGTGAGTCAGAGGCAGGCTGGAGGTGGCAGGAGGTGGCAGTTGAGTCTGAGGCAGGAGGTGGCAGGAGGTGAATCTGAGACAGGAGGTGAGTCTGTGGCAGGAGGTGAGTCAGAGGCAGGCTGGAGGTGGCAGGAGGTGAGTCTGTGGCAGGAGGTTGCAGGAGGTGAGTCGGTGGCAGGAGGTGAATCTGAGGCAGGAAGTGAGTCTGTGGCAGGAGGTGAGTCAGAGGCAGGCTGGAGGTGGCAGGAGGTGAGGCTGTGGCAGGAGGTGAGTCAGAGGCAGGAGGTGAGTCTGAGGCAGGAGGTGAGTCTGAGGCAGGAGGTGAGTCTGAGCCAGGAGGTGAGTCTGAGGCAGGAGGTGGCAGGAGGTGGCAGGTGAGTCTGTGGCAGGAGGTCAGTCTGAGGCAGGAGGTGGCAGGAGGTGAGTCGGTGGCAGGAGGTGAATCTGAGGCAGGAGGTGAGTCTGTGGCAGGACGTGGCATGAGGTGAGTCTGAGGCAGGAGGTGGCAGGAGGTGAGGCTGTGGCAGGAGGTGAGTCTGAGGCAGGAGGTGGCAGGAGGTGAGTCTGAGGCAGGAGGTGAGTCTGAGGCAGGAGGTGAGTCTGAGGCAGGAGGTGGCAGGAGGTGAGTCTGAGGCAGGAGGTGAGTCTGAGGCAGGAGGTGGCAGGAGGTGAGTCTGAGGCAGGAGGTGAGTCTGAGGCAGGATGACTTTGATAATCGATGAATCAGTGGATTATTTTGGGGATGAATGAATGATTTTGGGGATGAATGGGTGAATGATTTTGGGGATGAATGGGTGAATGATTTTGGGGATGAATGAATGATTTTGGGGAAAAATGGGTGAATGATTTTGAGGATGAATGGGTGAATGATTTTGGGGATGAATGAATGATTTTGAGGATGAATGGGTGAATGATTTTGAGAATGAATGGGTGAATGATTTTGGGGATGAATGGGTGAATGATTTTGAGGATGAATGGGTGAATGATTTTGGGGATGAATGGGTGAATGGTTTTGAGGATGAATGGGTGAATGATTTTGGGGATGAATGGGTGAATGATTTTGGGGATGAATGGGTGAATGATTTTGGGGATGAATGGGTGAATGGTTTTGAGGATGAATGGGTGAATGGTTTTGAGGATGAATGGGTGAATGATTTTGGGGATGAATGGGTGAATGGTTTTGGGGATGAACGGGTGAATGGTTTTGGGGATGAATGGGTGAATGGTTTTGGGGATGAATGGGTGAATGGTTTTGGGGATGAATGGGTGAATGATCTGACGGTGAAGCAGTGAGAGTTAATGAGTTCTGACTTGGAGCTGTTAGAAAAAGTTTTTAAAAACGTGGTTTTATTTCTGTTAAAATTTTATAATAATGCTGTAAATAAATCTGTTCTTTACAAAATCTGAACCAAAGTCTGGGAATTCAAACTTTTAGATCCAGCGAATATTTAAATATTAATATTCTCAGAGGCATGGCCCATAAATAAATCACAAACATAAACCTCTCGTCCTCTCAGTTTCATCCAAACATTTACAGAAAGGTTCTGAGAAAACAAATCTGTGTTTAATGCAGCGCTGAAGAACAAACACGCTCCGCCTCAGTAACGTTCTGCCTCAGTAACATTCTGCCTCAGTAACGCCCTGCCTCAGTAACGCTCCGCCTCAGTAACGTTCTGCCTCAGTAACGTTCTGCCTCAGTAACGCCCTGCCTCAGTAACGCTCCGCCTCAGTAACGTTCTGCCTCAGTAACGTTCTGCCTCAGTAACGCCCTGCCTCAGTAACGCCCTGCCTCAGTAACGCTCCGCCTCAGTAACGTTCTGCCTCAGTAACGTTCTGCCTCAGTAACGCCCTGCCTCAGTAACGCTCCGCCTCAGTAACGTTCTGCCTCAGTAACGTTCTGCCTCAGTAACGTTCCGCCTCAGTAACGTTCTGCCTCAGTAACGTTCTGCCTCAGTAACGCCCTGCCTCAGTAACGTTCTGCCTCAGTAACGTTCCGCCTCAGTAATGCTCCGCCTCAGTAACGCTCCGCCTCAGTAACGTTCTGCCTCAGTAACGTTCTGCCTCAGTAACGTTCCGCCTCAGTAACGTTCCGCCTTAGTAATGCTCCGCCTCAGTAACGCTCCGCCTCAGTAACGTTCTGCCTCAGTAACGTTCCGCCTCAGTAATGCTCCGCCTCAGTAACGCTCCGCCTCAGTAACGTTCTGCCTCAGTAATGCTCTGCCTCAGTAACGTTCTGCCTCAGTAACGTTCCGCCTCAGTAATGCTCCGCCTCAGTAACGCTCCGCCTCAGTAACGTTCTGCCTCAGTAACGTTCCGCCTCAGTAACGCTCCGCCTCAGTAACGTTCCGCCTCAGTAACGTTCTGCCTCAGTAACGCCCTGCCTCAGTAACGTTCTGCCTCAGTAACGCTCCGCCTCAGTAACGTTCCGCCTCAGTAACGTTCCGCCTCAGTAACGTTCTGCCTCAGTAACGCCCTGCCTCAGTAACGCTCTGCCTCAGTAACATTCTGCCTCAGTAACGCTCTGCCTCAGTAACGTTCTGCCTCAGTAACGCCCCGCCTCAGTAACGCCCCGCCTCAGTAACGTTCTGCCTCAGTAACGCTCTGCCTCAGTAACGCCCTGCCTCAGTAACGCTCTGCCTCAGTAACGTTCTGCCTCAGTAACGCCCCGCCTCAGTAACGTTCTGCCTCAGTAACGCTCTGCCTCAGTAACGCCCTGCCTCAGTAACGCTCTGCCTCAGTAACGCTCTGCCTCAGTAACGTTCTGCCTCAGTAACGTTCTGCCTCAGTAACGCCCCGCCTCAGTAACGTTCCGCCTCAGTAACGTTCCGCTGCCTGACCAAGAAATGAAATGATAAAGAATAAAAAATTACACCAAAACAAACAAAAACCATATTCTTTGTAATAATTCTGTTGTGTTTGTGTCGCAGGGATCTCCGTCTCCTCGTCCCGTTCCTCTCGATCACAACCTCGTCATCACCGTGGGCAACGAACTCACCGCCTCCACACAGCCACACGACAGGTACGAGCCAATCACAGTACAGGTACGAGCCAATCACAGCACAGGTACGAGCCAATCACACCACAGGTACGAGCCAATCACAGCACAGGTACGAGCCAATCACAGCACAGGTACGAGCCAATCACAGCACAGGTACGAGCCAATCACAGCACAGGTACGAGCCAATCACAGCACAGGTACGAGCCAATCACAGCACAGGTACGAGCCAATCACAGCACAGGTAAGGGCCAATCACAGCACAGGTACGAGCCAATCACAGCACAGGTACGAGCCAATCACAGCACAGGTACGAGCCAATCACAGCACAGGTAAGGGCCAATCACAGCACAGGTAAGGGCCAATCACAGCACAGGTAAGGGCCAATCACAGCACAGGTAAGGGCCAATCACAGCACAGGTAAGGGCCAATCACAGCACAGGTACGAACTCGCAGGCCGCGCAGAACTCGCAGGCCGCGCAGACCTCGCAGGCCGCGCAGAACTCGCAGGCCGTGCAGAACTCGCAGGCCGCGCAGACCTCGCAGGTCGCGCAGAACTCGCAGGCCGCGCAGAACTCGCAGGCTGCGCAGAACTCGCAGGCCGCGCAGACCTCGCAGGCCGCGCAGACCTCGCAGGCCGCGCAGACCTCGCAGGTCGCGCAGAACTCGCAGGCCGCGCAGAACTCGCAGGCTGCGCAGAACTCGCAGGCCGCGCAGACCTCGCAGGCCGCGCAGACCTCGCAGGCCGCGCAGACCTCACAGGCCGCGCAGACCTCACAGGCCGCGCAGAAATCGCAGGCCGCGCAGACCTCACAGGCCGCGCAGAAATCGCAGGCCGCGCAGAACTCACAGGCCGCGCAGAACTTGCAGACCTTGCAGGCTGTGCAGACTTCGCAGGCCGCGCAGAACTCGCAGACCTCGCAGGTCGCGCAGAACTCGCAGGCCGCGCAGAACTCGCAGGCTGCGCAGAACTCGCAGGCCGCGCAGACCTCGCAGGCCGCGCAGACCTCGCAGGCCGCGCAGACCTCGCAGGTCGCGCAGAACTCGCAGGCCGCGCAGAACTCGCAGGCTGCGCAGAACTCGCAGGCCGCGCAGACCTCGCAGGCCGCGCAGACCTCGCAGGCCGCGCAGACCTCGCAGGCCGCGCAGACCTCACAGGCCGCGCAGACCTCACAGGCCGCGCAGAAATCGCAGGCCGCGCAGACCTCACAGGCCGCGCAGAAATCGCAGGCCGCGCAGAACTCACAGGCCGCGCAGAACTTGCAGACCTTGCAGGCTGTGCAGACTTCGCAGGCCGCGCAGAACTCGCAGACCTCACAGGTCGCGCAGAACTCGCAGGCCGCGCAGAACTCGCAGACCTCACAGGTCGCGCAGAACTCGCAGACCTCACAGGTCGCGCAGAACTCGCAGGCCGCGCAGAACTCGCAGGCCGCGCAGAAATCGCAGGACGCGCAGACTTCGCAGGCCGCGCAGAACTCGCAGCTTGCGCAGAACTTGCACACCGTGCAGGCTGCGCAGACTTCGCAGGCCGCGCAGAACTCGCAGGCCGCGCAGACTTCGCAGGCCGCGCAGACCTCGCAGGCCGCGCAGAAATCGCAAGCCGCGCAGAACTCGCAGGCCGCGCAGACTTCGCAGACCTTGCAGGCCGCGCAGACCTTGCAGGCCGCGCAGACCTCGCCGGCCGCGCAGAACTCGCAGGCCGCGCAGACTTCGCAGACTTCGCAGGCCGCGCAGAACTCGCAGGTTGCGCAGACCTCAAAGCCGTGTTTGTGTTGTACCTGAAAGTAAACTCCTGAACTCTGCTTCAGACACAGCCGCAGCGCAGACAGAACCAGGGCCAAGAGCCGAGGACGCAGCAAGAGCCGACACAAGAGCAAGTCCAGGAGCAGGACTCCAGATCGGACCAGAGCCAAGAGCCGGGGGCGGAGCAAGAGCCGGGGGCGGAGCAAGAGCCGGGGGCGGAGCAAGAGCCGGGCCAGGTCCAGGTCCAGGTCCAGGTGGGTCTAGCTCTACACTCAGACCTGAACGGTCTCGCTGCTGTCCGGCTGCAGTCAGTCCAGAGTTCTGATTCTGTCCCTCTGATCCAGGTCCAGGTCAGGTTCACGGGGGCGGAGCCGAGGCCGCAGCAGAGGGCGGAGCTACAGTAAAGGGGGCGGAGCTCGCAGTAAAAGCCGTCACCACAGCAGGTCCAGCTCCAGCAGCAGCTCCAAGGATTTCACTGAACTGGAGTCCGCTCGAAAACGCCACGAGATCGAGACCGTCCTGAACCAACCCACCAAGTCCATCCTGAAGAGACGCACGGAGGCCGAGGACTCTCCGTCTGTCCGGGTAAGACCAGGTCTGGACCGGGTAAGACCGGGTCTGGGCCAGGTCTGGACCGGGTAAGACCGGGTCTGGGCCAGGTCTGGACCGGGTAAGACCGGGTCTGGGCCAGGTCTGGACCTATATTGGTCAACTTCTAATTATAATACTGTTATTACAGAGTCTGGACTCCCCCCGCGGGCCCCGGGGCCCTCAGACTCCTCTGTACCTCTCTAATTATAATACTGTTATTACAGAGTCTGGACTCCCCCCGCGGGCCCCGGGGCCCTCAGACTCCTCTGTACCTCTCTAATTATAATACTGTTATTACAGAGTCTGGACTCCCCCCGCGGGCCCCAGGGCCCTCAGACTCCTCTGTACCTCTCTAATTATAATACTGTTATTACAGAGTCTGGACTCCCCCCGCGGGCCCCGGGGCCCTCAGACTCCTCTGTACCTCTCTAATTATAATACTGTTATTACAGAGTCTGGACTCCCCCCGCGGGCCCCCGGGGCCCTCAGACTCGGTCTCTCGGATGGCGGACCAGCTCGTGGCCGCGGTCAGGGGCCTGCAGCCGGCGGCGGTGGGGGCCATGTTGACTCAGCTGAAGGCCGACCCTCAGATGGGAGACGCTGAGTTCCGGCAGATTGTGGCTCTGCTTGAGTCCAGGACTGGTACCGGTCGCCACGACGACACCAAATTGGCCGGTCGCCCTGACGACATCGACGACGAGGAGCTCTTCCTGTACGGCGACTCAGACGCACCAATCAGCAGCCAGGACCCGCCAGTCCGGGGCCAGGTGGACCTGTACGGAGACGTCACCGAGGACGACCTGTACGGAGACCTCCAGCCCCCAACCACAGGGTCACATGACCTCAGGTAGGCCACGCCCCCAACCACAGGGTCACATGGCCCCGGGTAGGCCACGCCCCCAGCCACAGGGCCACATGACCTCAGGTAGGCCACGCCCCCAACCACAGGGCCGCATGACCTCAGGTAGGCCACGCCCCCAACCACAGGGCCGCATGACCTCAGGTAGGCCACGCCCCCAACCACAGGGCCACATGACCTCAGGTAGGCCACGCCCCCAACCACAGGGTCACATGGCCCCGGGTAGGCCACGCCCCCAACCACAGGGCCACATGACCTCAGGTAGGCCACGCCCCCAACCACAGGGCCGCATGACCTCAGGTAGGCCACGCCCCCAACCACAGGGTCACATGACCTCAGGTAGGCCACAACCACAGGGCCACATGACCTCAGGTAGGCCACGCCCCCAACCACAGGGCCGCATGACCTCAGGTAGGCCACGCCCCCAACCACAGGGTCACATGACCTCAGGTAGGCCACAACCACAGGGCCACATGACCTCAGGTAGGCCACGCCCCCAACCACAGGGCCACATGACCTCAGGTAGGCCACGGCCACAACCACAGGGCCACATGACCTCAGGTAGGCCACGCCCCCAACCACAGGGTCACATGACCTCAGGTAGGCCACGCCCACAACCACAGGGTCACATGACCTCAGGTAGGCCACGCCCCCAACCACAGGGTCACATGACCTCAGGTAGGCCACGCCCCCAACCACAGGGCCACATGACCCCAGTAGGCCACACCCTGAAGCCTCTTAAACAGCTCTGGTTTCTCTGTCAGGAATCTAACTCCGACCCCCTGTGCCCTCAGGTACGGCTCCGCCCCCGGCCCCTCGGCACCCCCTCAGGTCCCACCGGGCACCGAGCCCCTGGAGCCCGGTGAGCGCCAGGCCCTGGAGGAGTACGAGAAAGTCCAGGACCTGCTGAAGACCATCGGGCTGGACCTGAACGTGACTGACATTAGCAAAATGGCCGCCAGAACCAAGGAGCGGCTGCAGGGAAACCGGCCCCCGAAGACCCCCACGCGGCGTCGCAGGTACTCGTCCTCGGGGAGCTCTCGGAGCAGCAGCAGCCGGAGCCGGGACAGGAGCTACAGCCCCAAACGGGACAGCCGGGACCGCGGTAAAGACCAGAGCCGAGACCAGAGCCGAGACCAGAGCAGAGACCAGAGCCGAGACCAGAGCCGAGACCAGAGCCGAGACCGCACTAGGGACCAGCCCCAGCCCGCTCCCGAACCAGTCCCAGCTGCAGTCCCACCTCCTCATCCTCCGATCAACCTGGCCTACCCCCCTGCACAAGTACTGCTACTGCTGCTAATACTACTGCTACTACTGCTAATACTACTGCTACTACTGCTAATACTGCTAATACTACTGCTACTGCTAAAACTACTGCTACTGCTGCTAATACTACTGCTACTGCTGCTATTACTACTGCTACTACTGCTAATACTACTGCTACTACTGCTAATACTACTGCTACTGCTAAAACTACTACTACTACTACTGCTACTGCTGCTACTACTACTACTGCCACTACTACTGCTAATACTACTACTATTACTACTGCTGCCACCATTACTATAACTCAGGTTCCTGTGTGACCTGTGCCTGAGTAAACCCTGTCCCTGTCCCCCTCAGGTCCATGGGCTCATGCCTCCGTACCCTCCGCCCGGGTACCCTCAGTATGGGAACTACATGCCCTACCCCCCTCCGCAGTGGCCCCCCATGTACCCGCCTCCCGCCATGCCCTACACGCACTACACAGGTGAGTGGATGCTCAGGTGAGTGGCTGCTCAGGTGAGTGGATGCTCAGGTGAGTGGCTGCTCAGGTGAGTGGCTGCTCAGGTGAGTGGATGCTCAGGTGAGTGGATGCTCAGGTGAGTGGCTGCTCAGGTGAGTGGCTGCTCAGGTGAGTGGATGCTCAGGTGAGTGGCTGCTCAGGTGAGTGGCTGCTCAGGTGAGTGGATGCTCAGGTGAGTTGCCGCTCAGGTGAGTGGATGCTCAGGTGAGTGGCCGCTCAGGTGAGTGGATGCTCAGGTGAGTGGCCGCTCAGGTGAGTGGCCGCTCAGGTGAGTGGATGCTCAGGTGAGTGGATGCTCAGGTGAGTGGCCGCTCAGGTGAGTGGATGCTCAGGTGAGTGGATGCTCAGGTGAGTGGCCGCTCAGGTGAGTGGATGCTCAGGTGAGTTGCTGCTCAGGTGAGTGGATGCTCAGGTGAGTGGCCGCTCAGGTGAGTGGCCGCTCAGGTGAGTGGATGCTCAGGTGAGTGGATGCTCAGGTGAGTGGCCGCTCAGGTGAGTGGATGCTCAGGTGAGTGGATGCTCAGGTGAGTGGCCGCTCAGGTGAGTGGATGCTCAGGTGAGTTGCCGCTCAGGTGAGTGGATGCTCAGGTGAGTGGCCGCTCAGGTGAGTGGCCGCTCAGGTGAGTGGATGCTCAGGTGAGTGGCCGCTCAGGTGAGTGGCCGCTCAGGTGAGTGGATGCTCAGGTGAGTGGCTGCTCAGGTGAGTGGATGCTCAGGTGAGTGGATGCTCAGGTGAGTGGCTGCTCTGCTCAGGTGAGTGGATGCTCAGGTGAGTGGCTGCTCAGGTGAGTGGATGCTCAGGTGAGTGGCCGCTCAGGTGAGTGGATGCTCAGGTGAGTGGCCGCTCAGGTGAGTGGATGCTCAGGTGAGTGGATGCTCAGGTGAGTGGCTGCTCAGGTGAGTGGCTGCTTTACTCCCAGTGGAGATAAAGTAAACACATGCGAAAATTAATAAATAAAATAAACAAGAAAACTATATTTTTAAACATTAATTTTGGCTAGATTTTTTGCTGTAAACTGTGGACTGAATGGAAACAGTTCAGGCTTTTGGTGGAAGAATGAAAAGAAAACAGGATTTGGCTTCCTCTGAGAAAAGCATGCAGTGAGTAAAATGTGTGTAGCAGTAGTTAGCGACGATTAGCGGAGCTGCTACATCTGACCAAATTGAATTAATTTTAACTCGGACTGAGGGCGACAGTCCCGGGTTTGCTGCGTCTCTCTCACAGATGCCGGTTATTGTTAAAAGCTAGCCTGAGATTTCCATCACAGTCTCCCTGTGCACACCAGCTGCTTGTTTGTGCACTTCAGAGATAAAGATAAATTAATAGTAAATTATAAATACAATAATAGTCATAAAATTAAATTCTGATTTAATCAGCTAGCCCAATAACGTAGCATTAGTCGTTCGTGTTACAATTGTAGGCTGTTTTTGTGACTTGGCTTCAAAATTATACACAAACTGGGAAATGTAAAATATGAAGCCTTGTTCGTGTTTGCTCTGCTAGGAGGTGAAAAATAATCGACAGTGTTTGAGATGTTTGACAGAAAAATGCAGGTTTCTGCTGGCTCTGTCTGTTTTGACAGCGTTGTAACCGGAAACAACTTAGCCTACTGGAGTGTTACAGCTGGAACTAGCATATGCTAACTGGAACTAGCATATGCTAACTGGAACTAGCATATGCTAACGTGCACAGGGCCAGATGTCTGGTTTTGTGGAGCTGATAAAGTCTTCAGTAAAAGTCAGTCCTGATACAGATATTACTGACAGTTACTGACAAAACATGAACGTATGAGAGAGACATGAACGTATGAGACAGAGATATGAACGCATGAGACAGAGACATGAACGTATGAGACGGAGACATGAACGTCTGAGACAGAGACATGAACGTCTGAGACAGAGACATGAACGTCTGAGACAGAGACATGAACGTCTGAGACGGAGACATGAACGTCTGAGACAGAGACATGAACGTCTGAGACAGACATGAACGTCTGAGACAGAGACATGAACGTCTGAGACAAACATGAACGTCTGAGACAAACATGAACGTCTGAGACAGAGACATGAACGTCTGAGACAGAGACATGAACGTCTGAGACAGAGACATGAACGTCTGAGACAGACATGAACGTATGAGACGGAGACATGAACGTATGAGACGGAGACATGAACGTCTGAGACAGAGACATGAACGTATGAGACAGAGACATGAACGTATGAGACAGAGACATGAACGTCTGAGACAGAGACATGAACGTCTGAGACAGACATGAACGTCTGAGACATGAACGTCTGAGACAAACATGAACGTCTGAGACAGAGACATGAACGTCTGAGACAGAGACATGAACGTCTGAGACAGATATGAACGTCTGAGACAGAGACATGAACGTCTGAGACAGAGACATGAACGTCTGAGACAGACATGAACGTATGAGACGGAGACATGAACGTATGAGACGGAGACATGAACGTATGAGACGGAGACATGAACGTCTGAGACAGAGACATGAACGCATGAGACAGAGACATGAACGTCTGAGACAGAGACATAAACGCATGAGACAGAGACATGAACGTATGAGACAGAGACATGAACGTCTGAGACAGACATGAACGTCTGAGACAGAGACATGAACGTCTGAGACAAACATGAACGTCTGAGACAAACATGAACGTCTGAGACAGAGACATGAACGTCTGAGACAGAGACATGAACGTCTGAGACGGAGACATGAACGTATGAGACAGAGACATGAACGTATGAGACAGAGACATGAACGTCTGAGACAGACATGAACGTCTGAGACAGAGACATGAACGTCTGAGACAGAGACATGAACGTCTGAGACAGAGACATGAACGCATGAGACAGAGACATGAACGTATGAGACAGAGACATGAACGTCTGAGACAGACATGAACGTCTGAGACAGAGACATGAACGTCTGAGACAAACATGAACGTCTGAGACAAACATGAACGTCTGAGACAGATATGAACGTCTGAGACAGACATGAACGTCTGAGACAGAGACATGAACGTCTGAGACAAACATGAACGTCTGAGACAAACATGAACGTCTGAGACAGAGACATGAACGTCTGAGACAGAGACATGAACGTCTGAGACAGAGACATGAACGTCTGAGACAGAGACATGAACGTCTGAGACGGAGACATGAACGTATGAGACGGAGACATGAACGTATGAGACGGAGACATGAACGCATGAGACGGAGACATGAACGTCTGAGACGGAGACATGAACGTCTGAGACAGAGACATGAACGCATGAGACAGAGACATGAACGTATGAGACAGAGACATGAACGTATGAGACAGAGACATGAACGCATGAGACAGAGACATGAACGTATGAGACAGAGACATGAACGTATGAGACAGAGACATGAACGTCTGAGACAGAGACATGAACGCATGAGACAGAGACATGAACGCATGAGACAGAGACATGAACGCATGAGACAAACATGAACGTCTGAGACAAACATGAACGTCTGAGACAGAGACATGAACGTATGAGACGGAGACCTGAACGTATGAGACGGAGACATGAACGCATGAGACGGAGACATGAACGTCTGAGACGGAGACATGAACGTCTGAGACAGAGACATGAACGCATGAGACAAACATGAACGTCTGAGACAAACATGAACGTCTGAGACAGAGACATGAACGTATGAGACGGAGACCTGAACGTATGAGACGGAGACATGAACGCATGAGACGGAGACATGAACGTCTGAGACGGAGACATGAACGTCTGAGACAGAGACATGAACGTCTGAGACAGAGACATGAACGCATGAGACAGAGACATGAACGCATGAGACAGAGACATGAACGTATGAGACAGAGACATGAACGTCTGAGACAGAAACATGAACGTCTGAGACAGAGACATGAACGCATGAGACAGAGACATGAACGTATGAGACAGAGACATGAACGTATGAGACAGAGACATGAACGTATGAGACAGAGACATGAACGTCTGAGACAGAGACATGAACGTCTGAGACAGAGACATGAACGCATGAGACAGAGACATGAACGTATGAGACGGAGACATGAACGTCTGAGACAGAGACATGAACGCATGAGACAGAGACATGAACGTATGAGACAGAGACATGAACGCATGAGACAGACATGAACGTATGAGACAGAGACATGAACGTCTGAGACAGAGACATGAACGTATGAGACAGACATGAACGTATGAGACAGAGACATGAACGTCTGAGACAGAGACATGAACGTCTGAGACAGAGACATGAACGCATGAGACAGAGACATGAACGTATGAGACAGAGACATGAACGTCTGAGACAGAGACATGAACGCATGAGACAGAGACATGAACGTATGAGACAGAGACATGAACGCATGAGACAGAGACATGAACGTATGAGACAGAGACATGAACGTCTGAGACAGAGACATGAACGTCTGAGACAGAAACATGAACGTCTGAGACAGAGACATGAACGCATGAGACAGAGACATGAACGTATGAGACAGAGACATGAACGCATGAGACAGACATGAACGTATGAGACAGAGACATGAACGTCTGAGACAGAGACATGAACGCATGAGACAGACATGAACGTATGAGACAGAGACATGAACGTCTGAGACAGAGACATGAACGTCTGAGACAGAGACATGAACGCATGAGACAGAGACATGAACGTATGAGACAGAGACATGAACGTCTGAGACAGAGACATGAACGTCTGAGACAGAGACATGAACGCATGAGACAGAGACATGAACGTATGAGACAGAGACATGAACGTCTGAGACAGAGACATGAACGCATGAGACAGAGACATGAACGTATGAGACAGAGACATGAACGCATGAGACAGAGACATGAACGTCTGAGACAGACATGAACGTCTGAGACAGAAACATGAACGTCTGAGACAGAGACATGAACGCATGAGACAGAGACATGAACGCATGAGACAGAGACATGAACGTATGAGACAGAGACATGAACGCATGAGACAGACATGAACGTATGAGACAGAGACATGAACGCATGAGACAGAGACATGAACGTATGAGACAGAGACATGAACGTCTGAGACAGAGACATGAACGCATGAGACAGAGACATGAACATATGAGACAGAGACATGAACGCATGAGACAGAGACATGAACGTATGAGACAGAGACATGAACGTCTGAGACAGAGACATGAACGTCTGAGACAGAGACATGAACGTCTGAGACAGAGACATGAACGCATGAGACAGAGACATGAACGCATGAGACAGAGACATGAACGTATGAGACAGAGACATGAACGTATGAGACAGAGACATGAACGTCTGAGACAGAAACATGAACGTCTGAGACAGAGACATGAACGCATGAGACAGAGACATGAACGCATGAGACAGAGACATGAACGTATGAGACAGAGACATGAATGTCTGAGACAGAGACATGAACGTCTGAGACAGAGACATGAACGTCTGAGACAGAAAAGCCTGGTAGTCTGTGATCATGGGTCAGGTGACATGTGACCAGCAGACAGCCAATGAGATTGGGGCTGTGACATCATCAGTTTACAGAGAGCGGAGAGGCTCGCGCTGTGAGACCAAAACAACTCCTCCAGAGTTTTTAAAAGATTGGGGACAAAACGCAGCAGAGTCATTACGGATTCAGCAAAAAGCGTTGTGATCTAAACGACCTATTAGCTTGGGGCAAAAACACAGGAAGTGAGCTAATTTTGTTTCTTGTTTCAGACGGAGAGAAAGAGCGCCAGTTTTCTGACGAACAGAACAACGAGAGCCAGAAGCAGAAGGTAACGACACTCTGTTTAAAGTACCTGAAGTACCTAAAGTACTAAAGAGCTTTCGACCCGAGTGTGGTGCGCTTGGGACAGTGTGAACACAACAGCCTAGGGCTGTACTTAAAAAATCGATACGGGGATATATCGTGAAGTACTTCTAGAAGATAGACTCTGGACTTTAAAACACCAAGGAATCAGGAGTTAGACCTGGCACCTGCAGTTTGTTGCTCTGCAGTGAAGTAACGTTACTGCAGCGCCTGTACAGATCTCTGTCTTCACACTAAACTACGCTGATCTGCCGCTAGCAACAGGTAACGTTAGCACAATGTTAGCGTGCGCGTCATCTGCTGCGTACAAACAGCTGATCGCTCCGGACACAGCACCAGGGGCCTCTAATAGCCATGCATTGAGTCTGTGATGGTGCGTTCAGTTGCGCTTCGTAACACTTCGAAATGCAGCATTTGAGGCCCGTTGTCATGGAAACAAATTTGTCGGTCAGCTAACGGTTATCAAATGGCTTATGGTGCGGCGTTTAGGGCGACTGGTAAACAACGCGCGTGAACACAAGCCGAACTAACAGAAAAGTAAACACAGCTGCATCTAGTTTGTCCTGAGGTCGCACCATGGAGCACCGACTATGTGTGAAAACGACCTACAGTACCTGATGGTCCTAAAGTTCCTCATGGTCCTAAAGTACCTGATGGTCCTAAAGTTCCTCATGGAGCTGAAATACCTGATGGTCCTAAAGTTCCTCATGGAGCTGAAATACCTGATGGTCCTAAAGTTCCTGATGGTCCTAAAGTTCCTGATGGTCCTAAAATACCTGATGGTCCTAAAGTTCCTCATGGAGCTAAAATACCTGATGGTCCTAAAGTACCTCATAGAGATAAAATACCTGATGGTCCTAAAGTACCTGATGGTCTTAAAGTACCTCATGGAGCTTAAATACCTGATGGTCCTAAAGTTCCTGATGGTCCTAAAGTACCTGATGGTCCTAAAGTTCCTCATGGAGCTGAAATACCTGATGGTCCTAAAGTTCCTGATGGTCCTAAAGTACCTGATGGTCCTAAAGTTCCTCATGGAGCTAAAATACCTGATGGTCCTAAAGTTCCTCATGGAGCTAAAATACCTGATGGTCCTAAAGTTCCTGATGGTCCTAAAGTACCTGATGGTCCTAAAGTTCCTCATGGAGCTAAAATACCTGATGGTCCTAAAGTTCCTGATGGTCCTAAAATACCTGATGGTCCTAAAGTTCCTCATGGAGCTAAAATACCTGATGGTCCTAAAGTACCTCATAGAGATAAAATACCTGATGGTCCTAAAGTACCTGATGGTCTTAAAGTACCTCATGGAGCTTAAATACCTGATGGTCCTAAAGTTCCTGATGGTCCTAAAGTACCTCATGGAGCTAAAATACCTGATGGTCCTAAAGTACCTCATGGAGATAAAATACCTGATGGTCCTAAAGTTCCTCATGGAGCTAAAATACCTGATGGTCCTAAAGTTCCTCATGGAGATAAAATACCTGATGGTCCTAAAGTTCCTCATGGTCCTAAAGTACCTGATGGTCCTAAAGTTCCTTATGGAGCTAAAATACCTGATGGTCCTAAAGTACCTCATGGAGCTAAAATACCTGATGGTCCTAAAGTTCCTCATGGAGCTAAAATACCTGATGGTCCTAAAGTTCCTGGTGGTCCTAAAGTACCTGATGGTCCTAAAGTTCCTCATGGAGCTAAAATACCTGATGGTCCTAAAGTTCCTGGTGGTCCTAAAGTTCCTCATGGAGCTAAAATACCTGATGGTCCTAAAGTACCTCATAGAGATAAAATACCTGATGGTCCTAAAGTTCCTCATGGAGCTAAAATACCTGATGGTCCTAAAGTACCTGATGGTCTTAAAGTACCTCATGGAGCTTAAATACCTGATGGTCCTAAAGTTCCTGATGGTCCTAAAGTACCTCATGGAGCTAAAATACCTGATGGTCCTAAAGTTCCTGATGGTCCTAAAGTACCGCATGGAGATAAAATACCTGATGGTCCTAAAGTTCCTCATGGAGCTAAAATACCTGATGGTCCTAAAGTTCCTCATGGAGCTAAAATACCTGATGGTCCTAAAGTTCCTTATGGAGCTAAAATACCTGATGGTCCTAAAGTTCCTCATGGAGCTAAAATACCTGATGGTCCTAAAGTTCCTCATGGAGCTAAAATACCTGATGGTCCTAAAGTACCTGATGGTCTTAAAGTAACTGATGTGATGTGTGTCTGATGTGTGTGTGTGTGTCTGTGTGTGATGTGTGTGTGTGTGTGTGTGTGTGATGTGTGTGTGTGTGTGTCTGTGTGTGATGTGATGTGTGTGTGTGTCTGTGTGTGATGTGTGTCTGTGTGTGATGTGTGTGTGATGTGTGTGTGTGTCTGTGTGTGATGTGTGTGATCTGTGTGTCTGTGTGTGATGTGTGTGTCTGTGTGTGATGTGTGTGGTGTGTGTGTGTGTGTCTGTGTGTGATGTGTGTGTGTGTCTGTGTGTGTGTGTCTGTGTGTGATGTGTGTGTCTGTGTGTGATGTGTGTGTGTGTCTGTGTGTGATGTGTGTGTGTGTCTGTGTGTGATGTGTGTGTGTGTCTGTGTGTGATGTGTGTGTGTGTCTGTGTGTGATGTCTGTGTGTGTGTCTGTGTGTGATGTCTGTGTGTGATGTGTGTGTGTGATGTGTGTGATCTGTGTGTCTGTGTGTGATGTGTGTGTCTGTGTGTGATGTGTGTGTGTGTCTGTGTGTGATGTGTGTGTGTGATGTGTGTGTGTGTGTGTCTGATGTGTGTCTGTGTGTGTCTGTGTGTGATGTGTGTGTCTGTGTGTGTGTCTGTGTGTGATGTGTGTGTCTGATGTGTGTGTGTGTGTGTGATGTGTGTGTCTGATGTGTGTGTGATGTCTGTGTGTAATGTGTGTGATGTGTGTGTGTGATGTCTGTGTCTGTGTGTGATGTCTGTGTGTGATGTGTGTGTGTGATGTGTGTGTGTGTCTGTGTGTGATGTGTGTGTCTGTGTGTCTGTGTGTGTCTGATGTGTGTCTGTGTGTGATGTGTGTGTGTGATGTGTGTGTGTGATGTGTGTGTGTGTCTGTGTGTGATGTGTGTGTCTGTGTGTCTGTGTGTGATGTGTGTGTCTGATGTGTGTCTGTGTGTGATGTGTGTGTGTGTCTGAGCAGGTGCTGGAGGAGCGGGAGAAGCTTAAACAGGAGCGAGACGTGAGGATGAAGAAGAAGGAATATCTGATGAAGGAACTGGAGCGGCTTCGCAAACAACAAGGTCCACATTTAAACGTATTTCAAATAATAAAATAAGCAGGGCTACGGCTGGTTTTATTTTAGTGTTATTTTGGTTTTATTTTGGTGTTAATTTGGTCTTATTTTGTAGGGGAGCTGCTGAGGAAGAAGCGCCGGGAGAAGGACGGACACAAAGACCCTCTGTTACAGGAAATCAGCCGACTGCAGGAGGAAGTGATGTCACAGATCTCTGCGCTGCGGCGGGAACATGAGGCGGCCGAGAAGAAGCGCACCGAGATCGAGAAGGTGGCGGCCATTTTGGGTCTGGCCCCCGGAGACCGACCGCGACGCTCGAAGGAAAAGGAACCGCCCCCGAAGAAGAAACGAGAGCGGAGCCCCGAGAGACGGCACAGCAGTAACAAGGTACAGGGTTAAACGGAAAAAAACGGTACAGAAGGGTTTAACGGGGATAAACGGTATGGAAGGGTTTAATGGGGATAAACGGTACGGAAGGGTTTAATGGGGATAAACGGTACGGAAGGGTTTAATGGGATAAACGGTACGGAAGGGTTTAATGGGGATTAACGGTACAAAAGGGTTTAACGGGGATTAACGGTACAGAAGGGTTTAACGGGGATAAACGGTACGGAAGGGTTTAATGGGGATAAACGGTACGGAAGGGTTTAATGGGGATAAACGGTACAGAAGGGTTTAATGGGGATAAACGGTACGGAAGGGTTTAATGGGGATAAACGGTACAGAAGGGTTTAACGGGGATTAACGGTACAGAAGGGTTTAACGGGGATTAACGGTACAGAAGGGTTTAACGGGGATTAACGGTACAGAAGGGTTTAACGGGGATTAACGGTACAGAAGGGTTTAACGGGGATTAACGGTACAGAAGGGTTTAACGGGGATTAACGGTACAGAAGGGTTTAGGGAGTGGAGCTGAATCAGGCTTCAGGGTTTAAAATGGTCTGAGTTGCATCTGTTTAGAGTTAGATTCTCGTTTATGTTTACGCTGTTCTGATTATGATCACAAGTTTTTAACTTATTCTTTAGAGCTTTTATGTCCAAAATGCTGCATTTTAAAATTGTGTTTAGTCTGATACAGAAATCAGAAAAAGCTGGTTAGTGCCACTGCCAATATCTGCTGCCGTCCAGTGCCGCACATTTTTAAGAATAAACATATTTTTAAGAATGCGATTTAGACTCGAAACAACAGCTGCAACAAACAAAAAACTGCCACTGCCTCTGGGTCACAGCAACTCGTACGCTGAGCAGAAGGTTGATGGTTCGATCCCCACTCCCAGGTCATACTGCTGTGTGTTCTTGGGCCTCCAGAGTCTGTTACTCTGGTGAATGGGTGAGTGTGAATGGGTGAGTGTGAATGAGTCTTTGTGGATTTTTACTGCGGCGCGTTATTGTTCATGTGCGAACTGTGTATGAGCTAAAGATAACTCTCATGTCTTGCTCCGAACTGTTAGCATCCGAACTGTTAGCGTTCAGACTCTGAGCTTCCCAACTCTTAGCATCCGAACTCTTAGTGGCGGAATTGTTAGTTTCCAATCTGTTAGCATCCGAACTCGTCCTTTTTTTTTCCAAAACAATTTCCGCTCCGGGATTCGTCAAAGGTAAGACATTTTTAATAATAAAAATATTTGATATTCGTTTGTGTCCCGTTTGTTTCAGATCTTGTTAAAAAATGGATTAACTCTGTTCCTTTGTTTCTGTGTAGTCACCGGAAAAGTCTCGGGACTCCGCCCCCTCAGCCGCGCCCCCTCGGAGAGCGGCCACGCCCCCTCGGAAGGCGGCCACGCCCCCTCGGAAGGCAGACACGCCCCCTCGCCCCGTGGCCCCGTCTCCTCCTCAGGAAGACCTGTTTGAATATTACGACGCCGGAAACCACTGGTGCAAGAGCTGCAGCGTGACGTCAGGATCCATGTTCGACTTCTTCACTCATTTACACAGCAAGACGCACCGCAAGGTCCGCGAACACACTCTCCACAGCAGAATAATCCATGTTCCTCAGAGTTTTTGTCTGAGCTGACTGTTGTAGCAGTGTTTCCTCATGAGGAGGGCAGTAAGGCCTTTGTGAGCGTCTCAGACCTGACTGAGGCCTGCAGCAGTGAGCAGTGTGGGTTGGGTTTAGGCAACATTTCTGCAGACGGGCGGCTCTGGTTACAGCGCAACGCTCCTTTGGTCCTGAGCGAGGATCTTTTGGGAGCAGGTCCGAGGTCGGGCTCAGAGAGACCTCACTCTGTCCTCGTGGCTCATCAGGATTTGTCACATTTTTAACCTCTGTACTCTCCAAAGGTTTAACGGCTCTTCTTTCCTTCCCCAGACGCTGGACCCCTACGATCGGCCCTGGGCTTCAGTTCCAACTAAAATCTCCAAGACTGAGCCGCCGGTGGAGAAGCTCACCAAACCAGCCAAAGGTGACCACATAAACCCAACCTAAACCTTCCAAATACCTGCTGCATTTTCATGTTTACCGCAGCCATCTCTGAGCCCTGAGCTGAAGTTTGTAGCTTCTCCCTTTTCCAGGTTAAAACTGGATCTGCATCACTTAATGAGAAAAACTACATTGAAAAAAGGAGAGCACTGTAGAAACTGCTGTGTACGTAAACTACGACTCCCAAGCTGCATTTCAACAAGAAACAACCACAATATTCTGTTCCAGCAAAAAGAAAAGCCTGGTTTTAGTGCCAGAGAACAGACTGAGGGTTTATTTAAATTCTGTCCATGCCTCGGGTTTGTTCTCGTCACTAAAATTTTCTGTCGGAAATTAAGAAGAAACTTCATCCAAAATCATTATAACGGCTTTTATTACAGGGGCTGATCTTAAACTGCAACTCCCAGGATGTCGTGCAGCTTGAATCGTCCAATCACAGCGCTCCTCATTGTTCTCAGTGTAATCCATCACTGCAGACACTTCTCTCATTGTTTCTTGATTATTTCTGTGTGAAAGCGTGTTTTTTATCAGCTGGTCTGTTTCCGGCAGGTTCTTAGACGCCCGCGCAGATCCAGGTAAACACTTATGCTCCGTCTGCGCCGTTTTCCCCGAGGTTTAACGCCCCGCTCTGCTGTTCTGTGCCGTGTTTGCAGGGTCAGAGTTTCTGCTGCCCGTGCGAGGATTTTACTGCCTTCTGTGCAAAGAGTTTTACGGTGACGCGATCTGCGCCGAGGAACACGTCACGAAACACTCACACAACGAAAAATACAAGGTACGAGCTGCCCCTGAACGCACCACGCAGCAGATACAGGTTTATTATGATGAGAAGCAGACACAAGGGGGCGCTGTGGAGCTGAACACCACACAAGGCTGCAGTGTTTAGACCTGGTTTAGTCCTGGTTTGGTCCTGGTTTGGACCTGGTTTAGTCCTGGTTTAGACCTGGTTCAGACCTGGTTTAGACCTGGTTCAGACCTGGTTCAGACCTGGTTCAGACCTGGTTCAGACCTGGTTTAGACCTGGTTTAGACCTGGTTCAGACCTGGTTTAGACCTGGTTTAGACCTGGTTCAGACCTGGTTCAGACCTGGTTCAGACCTGGTTTAGACCTGGTTTAGTCCTGGTTCAGACCTGGTTTAGTAGCAGTAGGGTATAATGATGAGTTTTGTGTCTTTCAGAAACTGATGCAGGAGAACCCTCTCTACGAACAGCGCCGGAATCTGGACCGTCAGGCAGGCACCAAACGAAAACCAGACGACCCTAAGAGTGAGTCCAAGATCGAGTCCAAGATCGAGTCCAAGCCTGAGTCCAAGCCTGAGTCCAAGCCTGAGTCCAAATCTGAGTCCAAGCCTGAGTCCAAGCCTGAGTCCAAGCCTGAGTCCAAGACCGAGTTCAAACACAAAAAGGAAAAGAAGAACAGCGCTGATCCCGAGGAGTTCATTAAAATCCGACCGATGGAGGAGCCGCTCCGACCCCGGCTGGAGGTGAAGGTGGAGACGAAGGCCGAGGTCAAGGCTCAGGACCTGGAGCGGCCATTCTATAAAAAGGACGGAGGCGAGAAACCTAAACTGAGCAAAAAGGAGGAGAAGTACCGCCACAGCCGCGAGGAGGACGACCGGCGAGAGAAGTATCGGCGAGAAGACGAGGAGCGGTCCAAGTACAGCGAGGATTACCGCTACAAGAACCGCCGATATGACGACCGCTACGAGGAGCGGCCCAAGTACGGATACAGGGATGAGGACCGCTTCAAATCCAGCAAATACCAGGATCCGAAGTCCAAATACGAGCCAAAGAAACCCGAACCGAAAAAGGAACCAGAACAGCCTCCGCGCCCGTACGAGCCCCCAAAGGTCCTCTGTGGTCCGAGCCCAGCGATGAGGGCCAAACTCAAGAAGCAAAGCCAGGAGGCGGCTAAAACCGGGACAGCTCCTGCCGCCGCCGCTGCCGCCTCCACATTCGGGAAGTTCACCTGGAAAAAGAAAGAGAACGTTTTACTGAAGGAGGCCCAGAAGGTGGCAGCAGCGTTCATCAAAGACGACGAGGCGGCGGCGCAGAAGCAGAAGACCGCTCCGGACGAAGATCCCTTTCTGAAGTCTGTCGCAGCCGCAAAAGAAATCGCGGAAAAGTTGGCCCAAGCAACGCCACCGTCCTGGGGGAAAATCCGACCCAGCCTCCCTAATCCAGCTGGGGGTCCGCGCAGAGGAGCTCTGGGCGGGAAACCAGGGCCCATAAACGCACCTCAGTCACAGAGACCCCCGACTGTGACCAGTCCTGAGCAGAGTTTCCCCGTTCCTCCTCTGCAGTCCGAGCAGTCGGCAGCGAACAGTCAGACGGTCCTAGGCCCTGATCTGCAACCCTCCGCCCCCGCTGCCCCTGATGCCGCGGCTGTGGCGAACACGCCGTCGTACCCGCCTCCGCCGTTCCCCCCGTTCCCCCCTCCCACCGCTGCTCTCGGCCTTCCTCCTCCCAGCCTTCCGCCGGTCGTTCCTCCGGCCTTTAACCCCGCTCCCGCCATGTCCGGTCCCGCGTTCGGGTCCAACGCGGTGAAGACGGGTTCGGACGTGTCGGCGCCCGGAGTCCCCGAGAGCGAACAGACGAAGAGGGTTTACGTGAAGCCCCCGCCGTTCATGAACACCGGCCACGGAGCGCAGAAAACGGAGAAGTTCAACACCAGCATGGCAGCGGCTAAAGCCAAAGACCTGTTTGGGATTCTTTTCAGTAGCAGCAGCATGGGCCCGACCTCCGCGTCCTCTGTCACAAAACTGGGCATGGCACAGAGAACTCCTGTGAAACAACCAACAGCAAACCAATCACCTGTCAGTGCTCTGCAACCAGCTAAAGAACCGCAGACCGCTCCGGAACTGGCTCCAGAACCAGACAAACCACAGCCGCCGGAGCAGTCCGGGCTGCAGATCACTTCAGTTTGGTCTCTAACCGATTCAGAAACCACCCAAACCAAAGGGAGTCGGGCAGAGTCGCCGCCAAAAACTGTGGCTCAAGTCGTACCAGAGAACAACACTCAGAAGGAGCTGCGAGGAGGCGCCCTTGAGGAGCAACAGCAGCCCCAGAACGAGGCTCCAAACCAGGCTGCGGCTGAGCAGAGTGTCCCTCTGGATGTTCCGCAGCTGGAGGAGTCTGGCAGACAAAGAGAGAAACGGGTCCCCGAACGTGTGACCGAGAATCAGGCTCAAGATGAGGCGCAAAATGTTCCACAACATGAGTCGCAAAGTTCTCTGGAAGATGAGGTCAAACCGAGCCAGAACGGATCAGAACCAGAGAAACCTAAAACTTCTAAGTTGGCCCCAACCCTGCCGCAGTTAGAGGCCACAGTCACGGTTCCCCTTGTGCGGATCGTTCCTGAAAACAAGCCCCCCCTCGAGCTCCAAAACCAGGCCGAGGTCCCGATGGACACAGAGAGCCCCACCAAAACTGAACCTCATCTAGAACCGAGCCAGGACCCAGAGGCAGAACACTCCTCTCCAGAACCAAAACCGGGGCCTAAGACCCGAGGGAGGAAGAAGGCCTCGCCGGCCGCGAAGCCGGTTCGACAAACGAGGTACCAGACAAGGAGGCAGCAGCAGCAGCATTCAGAACCAGAACCACAGGCCGAACCAGGCCCAGAGGAGGGCCAGGGGGCAGAGCAGGGCCCAGAGGATGCAGAACCAGGCCAGGACCAGATGGACCAGGGCGAGCAGACTGAGGCAGTGGAGGAAGGAGGCGCACAGCCTGAGGAGGAGGTGCAGATGATGGAACTGACTCCGGAGACTTTGGGGCTCCCCTCGGACATGACGGCGCTCGACTTTGACTACGATTTTAATTTTGAGTAAAGCGTTTGTAAATAAAGCCCGGTTCTGACTTCTGATTTAGTGACACGTGACCTTTCCAAACAAAAAACTTTCCAAACTGAACACCGTGCTAAACTCTGTCCAAGTCCCACTAGAACCGGTTTGGACTCGCCTCAGTCCTGGACACAGCAGAATCCTGGACCTTTCCTGTTGTAAATAGCTTCTGTGCTGAACCGAAACCCTCCGCTCCTGAACCCACACCGTGCACACCAGACTCATGAATTTGGACCGACCCCAGGTTAAATGTGGCTCACGCTAAATCTTGTATTTGTGAAACTGACAGAAGCAAAATGGCCACCGTAGTTTATCTCTCAGTTTAAGTTTGGTGAGTCCCACAGAGCGGTAAATCTGGACCCGGAAAAAAACAGGTCTGGAGTCCTGTGACGAGATTCACTCAAACACTGTAAAACCTAAAGTATCCAAAGTTTAGCATCACCTTTCTTTGGGCCTAAAGTGGTTTGTTCACATCTACCTACAGCCTGTTTAGACCTGGTTTAGTCCTCGTTAAGACCTGCTTTAGACCTGGTTTAGTCCTGGTTCAGTCCTTGTTCAGTCGTGGTGTAGTGTTGATTTAGACCTGGTTTAGTCTTGGTTTAGACCTGGTTTAGACCTGGTTAAGTCCTTTCTCTGTAGATTAGAATCGAAACATCACATTTTTATGTTTTTTTTTCCACAAAGAATCGTTCTGTTTTTGCTGAAGTTACTTCTGTTTAAAACAAAATAAAACATTTAAATGAGAATCTGGTTCTTTAATTATAACTTAAGTGTAGTCCTGGTTTAGTCCTGGTTTAGTCCTGGTTTAGACCTGGTTTAGTCCTGGTTTAGACTTAGTTTAGACTTAGTTTAGTCCTGGTTTAGACCTAAAGTAGACCTAGTTTAGATCTGGTTTAGTCAGGGTTTAGACCTAGTTTAGATCTGGTTTAGTCAGGGTTTAGACCTAGTTTAGATCTGGTTTAGTCAGGGTTTAGACCTAGTTCAGACCTGGTTTAGTCAGGGTTTAGACCTAGTTCAGACCTGGTTTAGTCAGGGTTTAGACCTAGTTTAGATCTGGTTTAGTCAGGGTTTAGACCTAGTTTAGATCTGGTTTAGTCAGGGTTTAGACCTAGTTTAGATCTGGTTTAGTCAGGGTTTAGACCTGGTTTAGTCCCGGTTTAGTCAGGGTTTAGACCTAGTTTAGATCTGGTTTAGTCAGGGTTTAGACCTGGTTTAGTCAGGGTTTAGACCTGGTTTAGTCAGGGTTTAGACCTAGTTTAGATCTGGTTTAGTCAGGGTTTAGACCTGGTTTAGATCTGGTTTAGTCAGGGTTTAGACCTAGTTTAGATCTGGTTTAGTCAGGGTTTAGACCTAGTTTAGATCTGGTTTAGTCAGGGTTTAGACCTGGTTTAGTCAGGGTTTAGACCTAGTTTAGATCTGGTTTAGTCAGGGTTTAGACCTAGTTTAGATCTGGTTTAGTCAGGGTTTAGACCTGGTTTAGTCAGGGTTTAGACCTAGTTTAGATCTGGTTTAGTCAGGGTTTAGACCTAGTTTAGATCTGGTTTAGTCAGGGTTTAGACCTAGTTTAGATCTGGTTTAGTCAGGGTTTAGACCTAGTTTAGATCTGGTTTAGTCAGGGTTTAGATCTGGTTTAGTCAGGGTTTAGACCTAGTTTAGATCTGGTTTAGTCAGGGTTTAGACCTAGTTTAGATCTGGTTTAGTCAGGGTTTAGACCTGGTTTAGATCTGGTTTAGTCAGGGTTTAGACCTAGTTTAGATCTGGTTTAGTCAGGGTTTAGACCTAGTTTAGATCTGGTTTAGTCAGGGTTTAGACCTAGTTTAGATCTGGTTTAGTCAGGGTTTAGACCTAGTTTAGATCTGGTTTAGTCAGGGTTTAGACCTGGTTTAGATCTGGTTTAGTCAGGGTTTAGACCTAGTTTAGATCTGGTTTAGTCAGGGTTTAGACCTGGTTTAGATCTGGTTTAGTCAGGGTTTAGACCTAGTTTAGATCTGGTTTAGTCAGGGTTTAGACCTAGTTTAGATCTGGTTTAGTCAGGGTTTAGACCTAGTTAAGACCTGGTCAAGTCCTGGTTTGTTGCTAGGAAGAACCTCGCCCTCTATTGCTTTTCTGCAGCAGCCAATCAGAAAAATTCTCCCGCGCGTTGCTAGGCAGAGTCATGGCGCGGCAGCCAATGGGAAGGCCGGATTCCCTTGCGGCGCAGGGAGCGGAGACTGACCGAGCGACAGCGTCCCAAACCCGGGCACAGACAGCACGACGCGCCGCTGGAGTCTGAACCATGCCCAACAAAACCAAAAAGGACAAGGTAGGACCCCCCCGCGGGGCGACACGAGCCCGGCCCACCCCTCACCCATCCAGATGTGTCTCCGCCGTTCCATCCTAGCTGTTCATGAGTTTATTTCCACCGGAGGCCCGTTAGCTGCTAGCGGCTAAAGTCAGGTCCTTCAGCGGCATTTGGTGTGTTTACGTTTACTCAGGCGCACCTTTCCCCGCGGGCATAGGGCTCGGAGCGGCGGGTCACTCCGAATAAACCCCCGTGACCCGCTGTCGTCCCGGGTTTACACAGCGCAGGGGGCGTTAGCCGCTCATGCTAAGTGATGCTAACTGATTCTTTAATTATTGATCTGAGGGAAACAGCAGCTCCCGCTTAACGCTGAGCTCTGACTCATACACTAACCCTAACCCCGACTCATACCCGCTTCAGAGGGGTTTACAGAGGGGTTTACCTGTGTTCAGAGGGGTTTACAGAGGGGTTTACCTGGGTTCAGAGGGGTTTACAGAGGGGTTTACCTGGGTACAGAGGGGTTTACCTGGGTTCAGAGGGGTTTACAGAGGGGTTTACCTGGGTTCAGAGGGGTTTACCTGGGTTCAGAGGGGTTTACAGAGGGGTTTACCTGGGTACAGAGGGGTTTACCTGGGTTCAGAGGGGTTTACAGAGGGGTTTACCTGGGTTCAGAGGGGTTTACAGAGGGGTTTACCTGGGTTCAGAGGGGTTTACCTGGGTTCAGAGGGGTTTACAGAGGGGTTTACAGAGGGGTTTACAGAGGGGTTTACCTGTGTTCAGAGGGGTTTACAGAGGGGTTTACAGAGGGGTTTACCTGGGTTCAGAGGGGTTTACAGAGGGGTTTACCTGGGTTCAGAGGGGTTTACCTGGGTTCAGAGGGGTTTACAGAGGGGTTTACCTGGGTACAGAGGGGTTTACCTGGGTTCAGAGGGGTTTACAGAGGGGTTTACCTGGGTTCAGAGGGGTTTACAGAGGGGTTTACCTGGGTTCAGAGGGGTTTACCTGGGTTCAGAGGGGTTTACAGAGGGGTTTACCTGGGTACAGAGGGGTTTACCTGGGTTCAGAGGGGTTTACAGAGGGGTTTACCTGGGTTCAGAGGGGTTTACCTGGGTTCAGAGGGGTTTACAGAGGGGTTTACCTGGGTACAGAGGGGTTTACCTGGGTACAGAGGGGTTTACAGAGGGGTTTACCTGGGTTCAGAGGGGTTTACAGAGGGGTTTACCTGGGTTCAGAGGGGTTTACAGAGGGGTTTACAGAGGGGTTTACCTGTGTTCAGAGGGGTTTACAGAGGGGTTTACCTGGGTTCAGAGGGGTTTACAGAGGGGTTTACCTGGGTACAGAGGGGTTTACCTGGGTTCAGAGGGGTTTACAGAGGGGTTTACCTGGGTTCAGAGGGGTTTACCTGGGTTCAGAGGGGTTTACAGAGGGGTTTACCTGGGTACAGAGGGGTTTACCTGGGTTCAGAGGGGTTTACAGAGGGGTTTACCTGGGTTCAGAGGGGTTTACAGAGGGGTTTACCTGGGTTCAGAGGGGTTTACCTGGGTTCAGAGGGGTTTACAGAGGGGTTTACAGAGGGGTTTACAGAGGGGTTTACCTGTGTTCAGAGGGGTTTACAGAGGGGTTTACAGAGGGGTTTACCTGGGTTCAGAGGGGTTTACAGAGGGGTTTACCTGGGTTCAGAGGGGTTTACCTGGGTTCAGAGGGGTTTACAGAGGGGTTTACCTGGGTACAGAGGGGTTTACCTGGGTTCAGAGGGGTTTACAGAGGGGTTTACCTGGGTTCAGAGGGGTTTACAGAGGGGTTTACCTGGGTTCAGAGGGGTTTACCTGGGTTCAGAGGGGTTTACAGAGGGGTTTACCTGGGTACAGAGGGGTTTACCTGGGTTCAGAGGGGTTTACAGAGGGGTTTACCTGGGTTCAGAGGGGTTTACCTGGGTTCAGAGGGGTTTACAGAGGGGTTTACCTGGGTACAGAGGGGTTTACCTGGGTACAGAGGGGTTTACAGAGGGGTTTACCTGGGTTCAGAGGGGTTTACAGAGGGGTTTACCTGGGTTCAGAGGGGTTTACAGAGGGGTTTACAGAGGGGTTTACCTGTGTTCAGAGGGGTTTACAGAGGGGTTTACCTGGGTTCAGAGGGGTTTACAGAGGGGTTTACCTGGGTACAGAGGGGTTTACCTGGGTTCAGAGGGGTTTACAGAGGGGTTTACCTGGGTTCAGAGGGGTTTACAGAGGGGTTTACCTGGGTTCAGAGGGGTTTACCTGGGTTCAGAGGGGTTTACAGAGGGGTTTACAGAGGGGTTTACAGAGGGGTTTACCTGTGTTCAGAGGGGTTTACAGAGGGGTTTACAGAGGGGTTTACCTGGGTTCAGAGGGGTTTACAGAGGGGTTTACCTGGGTTCAGAGGGGTTTACCTGGGTTCAGAGGGGTTTACAGAGGGGTTTACCTGGGTACAGAGGGGTTTACCTGGGTTCAGAGGGGTTTACAGAGGGGTTTACAGAGGGGTTTACCTGGGTTCAGAGGGGTTTACAGAGGGGTTTACCTGGGTTCAGAGGGGTTTACCTGGGTTCAGAGGGGTTTACCTGGGTTCAGAGTGGTTTACAGAGGGGTTTACCTGGGTTCAGAGGGGTTTACAGAGGGGTTTACCTGGGTTCAGAGGGGTTTACCTGGGTTCAGAGTGGTTTACAGAGGGGTTTACCTGGGTTCAGAGGGGTTTACCTGGGTTCAGAGGGGTTTACCTGGGTTCAGAGGGGTTTACAGAGGGGTTTACCTGGGTACAGAGGGGTTTACAGAGGGGTTTACCTGGGTTCAGAGGGGTTTACCTGGGTTCAGAGGGGTTTACCTGGGTTCAGAGTGGTTTACAGAGGGGTTTACCTGGGTTCAGAGGGGTTTACAGAGGGGTTTACCTGGGTACAGAGGGGTTTACAGAGGGGTTTACCTGTGTTCAGAGGGGTTTACAGAGGGGTTTACCTGGGTTCAGAGGGGTTTACCTGGGTTCAGAGGGGTTTACAGAGGGGTTTAACTGGGTTCAGAGGGGTTTACCTGGGTACAGAGGGCTTTACAGAGGGGTTTACCTGGGTACAGAGGGGTTTACAGAGGGGTTTACCTGGGTTCAGAGGGGTTTACAGAGGGGTTTACCTGGGTTCAGAGGGGTTTACAGAGGGGT
>CM036254.1:2022280-2062280 GCA_020698575.1 Bostrychus sinensis
TAGTGTCTGTGTTTAACCCAGATGCCCCGGTGCTGTCTCAGTAGTGTCTGTGTTTAACCCAGATGCCCCGGTGCTGTCTCAGTAGTGTCTGTGTTTAACCCAGATGCCCCGGTGCTGTCTCAGTAGTGTCTGTGTTTAACCCAGATGCCCCGGTGCTGTCTCAGTAGTGTCTGTGTTTAACCCAGATGCCCCGGCGCCGGAGCGGGACGACCTGTTTGTGCAGAAGCTGCGTCAGTGCTGCGTCCTGTTTGATTTCGTGGCCGACCCGCTCAGCGACCTGAAGTACAAGGAGGTGAAGCGCGCCGGCCTCAACGAGATGGTGGAGTACCTCACCCACAACACGGAGGTGGTGACGGACGCCATCTACCCGGAGGCCGTCGTCATGGTAACGGCGGGGGGCGGGGTCACGGGAGGGGGGGCGGGGGCAGGGTAACGCTGAGGGGGCAGGGTCAGGGAGGGGGGGCGGGGGCAGGGTAACGCTGAGGGGGCGGGGTGTGTCTGGGCTGTGGTTAGTCCTGTCCCGTGTTTAGTATGAGGCCGTGTTTAGTAGGAGGCCGTGTTTAGTAGGAGGCCGTGTTTAGTAGGAGGCCGTGTTTAGTAGGAGGCCGTGTTTAGTATGAGGCCGTGTTTAGTAGGAGGCCGTGTTTAGTAGGAGGCCGTGTTTAGTAGGAGGCCGTGTTTAGTAGGAGGCCGTGTTTAGTATGAGGCCGTGTTTAGTAGGAGGCCGTGTTTAGTATGAGGCCGTGTTTAGTATGAGGCCGTGTTTAGTAGGAGGCCGTGTTTAGTAGGAGGCCGTGTTTAGTATGAGGCCGTGTTTAGTAGGAGGCCGTGTTTAGTATGAGGCCGTGTTTAGTAGGAGGCCGTGTTTAGTATGAGGCCGTGTTTAGTAGGAGGCCGTGTTTAGTAGGAGGCCGTGTTTAGTAGGAGGCCGTGTTTAGTATGAGGCCGTGTTTAGTAGGAGGCCGTGTTTAGTATGAGGCCGTGTTTAGTATGAGGCCGTGTTTAGTAGGAGGCCGTGTTTAGTAGGAGGCCGTGTTTAGTATGAGGCCGTGTTTAGTAGGAGGCCGTGTTTAGTATGAGGCCGTGTTTAGTATGAGGCCGTGTTTAGTAGGAGGCCGTGTTTAGTAGGAGGCCGTGTTTAGTATGAGGCCGTGTTTAGTAGGAGGCCGTGTTTAGTATGAGGCCGTGTTTAGTAGGAGGCCGTGTTTAGTATGAGGCCGTGTTTAGTAGGAGGCCGTGTTTAGTATGAGGCCGTGTTTAGTAGGAGGCCGTGTTTAGTAGGAGGCCGTGTTTAGTAGGAGGCCGTGTTTAGTAGGAGGCCGTGTTTAGTAGGAGGCCGTGTTTAGTTTTGGGGCTAAGAAGTAAACTCGACTGTGACATTACTGTCTCCCCCGCCTCCGCCTGTGCTCCTCGCTGTCTGAAAGTTTACATGACCGGGGGGCGGAGCTTCATTCATCCTCACATAATCATCCTGTTGTAGCCAGGTTTCTGTTAAGACCAGCAGGTTAAGTTTATTATCATTCATTCACTAACAGGGATTCGGGCGCACTCACACCGGGGCCAGTGGAACCATGCTGTGCCCAGGTTTGATTGGGGCGGGGTCTGAGTCCCGCCCGCTCTCACCGCACAAACGACCCGTGCCACGGCCCGGTGACGTCATCAGCTCTGAAGGCGACGGTGCCGCGCCATCGCAGTGCGCGGGTTGTTTACGAACCGCTAACAGGTTTATAACCGGTGTAGAGGAAAACCTGAGCCCAGCGCCTGAAGTATCTGTGCTAGTTTGATTCTGCTTTGCGTCTCGTTCATGAGGCGCAGTTTTCTGTCGCATGTTTTGGAGTCAGACGCAGACAGAGAGAGGCTTCTCTGCTTCAGAAAGGTGAGCGCAGGTCAGTGTTGTTACGAGAGTTGATAATGGAGTTACTTTTTTACTGAGAGAAGAGCAGTTGCGTACCTGACAGGGCTCACAGTCGTGCGTGCGTGCGCGTGAGTAACCGCGCCCCTCCTCCTCCAACCAAGCCAAAGTCCTGAAGCGTGCCGCGCCCGGGACCCGCACATTAGGCACCCGCGCCGTGCTTTGGGCGTTCCGGACTTGGGCACGGTTCGATCGGTGTGATACAGCCTCCAAGGAAATGGACCTAACGTTTAGGAATCCACATTTAATAATGTCATTGTTTTGTTTATTATTAATATTATTAATAGGGCTACAGAAGTTATTTTTATTACATTTGTGCCTCTGTTGTTTGTTTTGTTGCTGGAGTTTGTTTACAGAGTTGATCTGTTTTCAGTTCTCGGTGAATGTGTTCCGGACTCTTCCTCCTTCGTCGAATCCAACCGGAGCCGAGTTTGACCCCGAAGAAGACGAACCGACGCTTGAGGCAGCGTGGCCCCATCTACAGGTCAGTACAGGAACTACAGGTCAGTACAGGAACTACAGGTCAGTACAGGAACTACAGGTCAGGACAGGAACTACAGCTCCCCCTGCAGGTCAGTACAGGAACTACAGGTCAGTACAGGAACTACAGCTCCCCCTGCAGGTCAGTACAGGAACTACAGCTCCCCCTGCAGGTCAGTACAGGAACTACAGGTCAGGACAGGAACTACAGGTCAGTACAGGAACTACAGGTCAGTACAGGAACTACAGCTCCCCCTGCAGGTCAGTACAGGAACTACAGGTCAGTACAGGAACTGCAGGTCAGTACAGGAACTACAGGTCAGGACAGGAACTGCAGGTCAGTACAGGAAGTACAGGTCAGTACAGGAACTACAGCTCCCCCTGCAGGTCAGTACAGGAACTACAGCTCCCCCTGCAGGTCAGTACAGGAACTACAGGTCAGGACAGGAACTACAGGTCAGGACAGGAACTGCAGGTCAGTACAGGAACTACAGGTCAGTACAGGAACTACAGCTCCCCCTGCAGGTCAGTACAGGAACTACAGGTCAGGACAGGAACTGCAGGTCAGTACAGGAAGTACAGGTCAGTACAGGAACTACAGGTCAGGACAGGAACTGCAGGTCAGTACAGGAACTACAGGTCAGTACAGGAACTACAGCTCCCCCTGCAGGTCAGTACAGGAACTACAGCTCCCCCTGCAGGTCAGTACAGGAACTACAGGTCAGGACAGGAACTGCAGGTCAGTACAGGAAGTACAGGTCAGTACAGGAACTACAGGTCAGGACAGGAACTGCAGGTCAGTACAGGAACTACAGGTCAGTACAGGAACTACAGCTCCCCCTGCAGGTCAGTACAGGAACTACAGCTCCCCCTGCAGGTCAGTACAGGAACTACAGCTCCCCCTGCAGGTCAGTACAGGAACTACAGCTCCCCCTGCAGGTCAGTACAGGAACTACAGCTCCCCCTGCAGGTCAGTACAGGAACTACAGCGCCCCCTGCAGGTCAGTACAGGAACTACAGCTCCCCCTACAGGTCAGTACAGGAACTACAGCTCCCCCTACAGGTCAGTACAGGAACTACAGCTCCCCCTGCAGGTCAGTACAGGAACTACAGCTCCCCCTGCAGCTCAGTACAGGAACCCTCTGTTGTAAAGGACTTGTGATAAAGTCCGGTTCTGACGGTCTTTCGTTCTGTCCACAGTTGGTTTATGAGTTCTTCCTCCGTTTCCTGGAGTCTCCAGATTTTCAGCCGAACATTGCCAAAAAATACATCGACCAGAAATTTGTGCTGTCGGTGAGTCTAACCCCAACTCAGACTCAGACCCGTCTCTGGACCAGAAACTCTGTTATTAAACCGGGAAAATGGGCCAAGTCTAAGGACTACAGTCAGTCTGACCAGGACCAGACTGAGACGCTACAGACAAGTATAGGGCGGGTCTGTAGGGTCTGTGGCGGGTCTGTGGGGTCTGGGGCGGGTCTGTGGGGTCTGTGGGGTCTGTAGGGTCTGGGGCGGGTCTGTAGGGTCTGGGGCGGGTCTGTGGGGTCTGTAGGGTCTGGGGCGGGTCTGTGGGGTCTGGGGCGGGTCTGTGGGGTCTGGAGCGGGTCTGTGGGGTCTGGGGCGGGTCTGTGGGGTCTGGGGCGGGTCTGTGGGGTCTGGGGCGGGTCTGTTGGGTCTGGGGCGGGTCTGTAGGGTCTGTGGCGGGTCTGTTGGGTCTGTGGCGGGTCTGTAGGGTCTGGGGCGAGTCTGTAGGGTCTGGGGCGGGTCTGTTGGGTCTGTGGCGGGTCTGTAGGGTCTGGGGCGAGTCTGTAGGGTCTGGGGCGGGTCTGTAGGGTCTGGGGCGGGTCTGTAGGGTCTGGGGCGAGTCTGTAGGGTCTGGGGCGGGTCTGTTGGGTCTGTGGCGGGTCTGTAGGGTCTGTGGCGGGTCTGTAGGGTCTGGGGCGAGTCTGTAGGGTCTGGGGCGGGTCTGTAGGGTCTGTTGGGTCTGGGGCGGGTCTGTTGGGTCTGGGGCGGGTCTGTTGGGTCTGGGGCGGGTCTGTAGGGTCTGGGGCGGGTCTGTAGGGTCTGTGGCGGGTCTGTTGGGTCTGGGGCAAGTCTGTTGGGTCTGGGGCGGGTCTGTAGGGTCTGGGGCGGGTCTGTAGGGTCTGTGGCGGGTCTGTAGGGTCTGGGACGGGTCTGTAGGGTCTGGGGCGGGTCTGTAGGGTCTGTGGGGTCTGTAGGGTCTGGGGCGGGTCTGTAGGGTCTGGGGCGGGTCTGTGGGGTCTGTAGGGTCTGGGGCGGGTCTGTAGGGTCTGTGGCGGGTCTGTAGGGTCTGGGACGGGTCTGTAGGGTCTGGGGCGGGTCTGTAGGGTCTGGGGTGGGTCTGTAGGGTCTGGAGCGGGTCTGTAGGGTCTGGGGCGGGTCTGTAGGGTCTGGGGCGGGTCTGTGGGGTCTGTAGGGTCTGGGGCAGGTCTGTAGGGTCTGGGGTGGGTCTGTAGGGTCTGGAGCGGGTCTGTAGGGTCTGGGGCGGGTCTGGGGCGGGTCTGTGGGGTCTGTAGGGTCTGTAGGGTCTGTAGGGTCTGGGGCGGGTCTGTGGGGTCTGTAGGGTCTGGGGCGGGTCTGTAGGGTCTGGGGCGGGTCTGTAGGGTCTGGGGCGGGTCTGTAGGGTCTGGGGCGGGTCTGTGGGGTCTGTAGGGTCTGGGGCGGGTCTGTAGGGTCTGGGACGGGTCTGTAGGGTCTGGAGCGGGTCTGTAGGGTCTGGGGCGGGTCTGTGGGGTCTGTAGGGTCTGGGGCGGGTCTGTAGGGTCTGTGGCGGGTCTGTAGGGTCTGGGACGGGTCTGTAGGGTCTGGGGCGGGTCTGTAGGGTCTGGGGTGGGTCTGTAGGGTCTGGAGCGGGTCTGTAGGGTCTGGGGCGGGTCTGTAGGGTCTGGGGCGGGTCTGTAGGGTCTGTGGCGGGTCTGTAGGGTCTGGGACGGGTCTGTAGGGTCTGGGGCGGGTCTGTAGGGTCTGTGGGGTCTGTAGGGTCTGGGGCGGGTCTGTAGGGTCTGGGGCGGGTCTGTGGGGTCTGTAGGGTCTGGGGCGGGTCTGTAGGGTCTGTGGCGGGTCTGTAGGGTCTGGGACGGGTCTGTAGGGTCTGGGGCGGGTCTGTAGGGTCTGGGACGGGTCTGTAGGGTCTGGGGCGGGTCTGTAGGGTCTGGGGTGGGTCTGTAGGGTCTGGAGCGGGTCTGTAGGGTCTGGGGCGGGTCTGTAGGGTCTGGGGCGGGTCTGTGGGGTCTGTAGGGTCTGGGGCAGGTCTGTAGGGTCTGGGGCGGGTCTGTAGGGTCTGGAGCGGGTCTGTAGGGTCTGGGGCGGGTCTGGGGCGGGTCTGTGGGGTCTGTAGGGTCTGTAGGGTCTGTAGGGTCTGGGGCGGGTCTGTGGGGTCTGTAGGGTCTGGGGCGGGTCTGTAGGGTCTGGGGCGGGTCTGTAGGGTCTGGGGCGGGTCTGTAGGGTCTGGGGCGGGTCTGTGGGGTCTGTAGGGTCTGGGGCGGGTCTGTAGGGTCTGGGACGGGTCTGTAGGGTCTGGAGCGGGTCTGTAGGGTCTGGGGCGGGTCTGTGGGGTCTGTAGGGTCTGGGGCGGGTCTGTAGGGTCTGTGGCGGGTCTGTAGGGTCTGGGACGGGTCTGTAGGGTCTGGGGCGGGTCTGTGGGGTCTGTAGGGTCTGGGGCGGGTCTGTAGGGTCTGTGGCGGGTCTGTAGGGTCTGGGACGGGTCTGTAGGGTCTGGGGCGGGTCTGTAGGGTCTGGGGCGGGTCTGTGGGGTCTGGGGCGGGTCTGTGGGGTCTGTAGGGTCTGGGGCAGGTCTGTAGGGTCTGTGGGGTCTGTAGGGTCTGGGGCGGGTCTGTAGGGTCTGGGGCGGGTCTGTTGGGTCTGGGGCGGGTCTGTAGGGTCTGGGACGGGTCTGTAGGGTCTGTGGCGGGTCTGTAGGGTCTGGGGCGGGTCTGTTGGGTCTGGGGCGGGTCTGGGACGGGTCTGTAGGGTCTGGGGCGGGTCTGTTGGGTCTGGGGCGGGTCTGTGGGGTCTGGGGCGGGTCTGTAGGGTCTGGGGCGGGTCTGTAGGGTCTGGGGCGGGTCTGTTGGGTCTGGGGCGGGTCTGTGGGGTCTGGGGCGGGTCTGTAGGGTCTGGGGCGGGTCTGTAGGGTCTGGGGCGGGTCTGTAGGGTCTGTGGCGGGTCTGTAGGGTCTGTGGCGGGTCTGTAGGGTCTGTGGCGGGTCTGTAGGGTCTGTGGCGGGTCTATTGGGTCCTGGCTGGTGGCTGACGCTCTGTTCTTGTCCTGTAGCTGCTGGAGCTGTTCGACAGCGAGGATCCTCGAGAGAGAGACTTCCTCAAAACCATCCTCCACAGAATCTATGGGAAGTTCCTGGGTCTGCGAGCCTACATCAGACGCCAGATCAACAACATCTTCTACAGGTCTGGACTAGGTCTAAACCAGGTCTGGACTAGGTCTAAACCAGGTCTGGACTGGACCTAAACCTGTCGCATGTAAATAATTCTCATTGTATTTGGTGTTTCTCAGGTTTATCTACGAAACTGAACATCACAATGGCATTGCAGAGCTGCTGGAGATTCTGGGCAGGTACAGTTTCATTTGTGTGTCCCAGTCAGACTCACAACACAAACAATAACTACACTAAACTAAACACAAACAATAACTACACTAAACTAAACACAAACAATAACTACACTAAACTAAACACAAACAATAACTACACTAAACTAATCACAAACGATAACTACACTAAACTAAACACAAACGATAACTACACTAAACTAATCACAAACAATAACTGCACTAAACTAATCACAAACAATAACTACACTAAACTAATCACAAACAATAACTACACTAAACTAAACACAAACGATAACTACACTAAACTAAACACAAACAATAACTACACTAAACTAATCACAAACAATAACTACACTAAACTAATCACAAACAATAACTACACTAAACTAAACACAAACAATAACTGCACTAAACTAATCACAAACAATAACTACACTAAACTAATCACAAACAATAACTACACTAAACTAATCACAAACAATAACTACACTAAACTAATCACAAACAATAACTACACTAAACTAAACACAAACAATAACTACACTAAACTAATCACAAACGATAACTACACTAAACTAAACACAAACAATAACTACACTAAACTAATCACAAACAATAACTACACTAAACTAAACACAAACAATAACTACACTAAACTATACACAAACAATAACTGCACTAAACTAATCACAAACAATAACTACACTAAACTAATCACAAACAATAACTACACTAAACTAAACACAAACAATAACTACACTAAACTAATCACAAACAATAACTACACTAAACTAATCACAAACAATAACTACACTAAACTAAACACAAACAATAACTACACTAAACTAATCACAAACAATAACTACACTAAACTAATCACAAACAATAACTACACTAAACTAAACACAAACAATAACTGCACTAAACTAAACACAAACAATAACTACAATAAACTAAACACAAACAATAACTGCACTAAACTAAACACAAACAATAACTACACTAAACTAATCACAAACAATAACTACACTAAACTAAACACAAACAATAACTACACTAAACTAAACACAAACAATAACTACACTAAACTGATCACAAACAACTACACTAAACTAATCACAAACAATAACTACACTAAACTAAACACAAACAATAACTGCACTAAACTAATCACAAACAATAACTGCACTAAACTAATCACAAACAATAACTACACTAAACTAAACACAAACAATAACTACACTAAACTAATCACAAACAATAACTACACTAAACTAAACACAAACAATAACTACACTAAACTAATCACAAACAATAACTACACTAAACTAAACACAAACAATAACTACACTAAACTAATCACAAACGATAACTACACTAAACTAAACACAAACAATAACTACACTAAACTAATCACAAACAATAACTACACTAAACTAAACACAAACAATAACTACACTAAACTATACACAAACAATAACTGCACTAAACTAATCACAAACAATAACTACACTAAACTAATCACAAACAATAACTACACTAAACTAAACACAAACAATAACTACACTAAACTGATCACAAACAATAACTACACTAAACTAATCACAAACAATAACTACACTAAACTAAACACAAACAATAACTGCACTAAACTAATCACAAACAATAACTGCACTAAACTAATCACAAACAATAACTGCACTAAACTAAACACAAACAATAACTACAATAAACTAAACACAAACAATAACTGCACTAAACTAAACACAAACAATAACTACACTAAACTAATCACAAACAATAACTACACTAAACTAAACACAAACAATAACTACACTAAACTAAACACAAACAATAACTACACTAAACTGATCACAAACAACTACACTAAACTAAACACAAACAATAACTACACTAAACTAAACACAAACAATAACTGCACTAAACTAATCACAAACAATAACTGCACTAAACTAATCACAAACAATAACTACACTAAACTAAACACAAACAATAAGTACACTAAACTGATCACAAACAATAACTACACTAAACTGATCACAAACAATAACTACACTAAACTAAACACAAACAATAACTACACTAAACTAATCACAAACAATAACTACACTAAACTGATCACAAACAATAACTACAGTAAACTAAACACAAACAATAACTACACTAAACTGATCACAAACAATAACTACACTAAACTAAACACAAACAGTAACTACACTAAACTGATCACAAACAATAACTACACTAAACTGATCACAAACAATAACTACACTAAACTAAACACAAACAATAACTACACTAAACTGATCACAAACAATAAGTACACTAAACTGATCACAAACAATAAGTACACTAAACTGATCACAAACAATAACTACACTAAACTAAACACAAACAATAACTACACTAAACTAAACACAAACAATAACTACACTAAACTAATCACAAACAATAACTACACTAAACTAAACACAAACAATAACTACACTAAACTAAACACAAACAATAACTGCACTAAACTAATCACAAACAATAACTACACTAAACTAAACACAAACAATAACTACACTAAACTAAACACAAACAATAACTACACTAAACTAAACACAAACAATAACTACACTAAACTAAACACAAACAATAACTACACTAAACTAAACACAAACAATAACTACACTAAACTAAACACAAACAATAACTACACTAAACTAATCACAAACAATAAGTACACTAAACTGATCACAAACAATAACTACACTAAACTGATCACAAACAATAACTACACTAAACTAAACACAAACAATAACTACACTAAACTAATCACAAACAATAACTACACTAAACTGATCACAAACAATAACTACAGTAAACTAAACACAAACAATAACTACACTAAACTGATCACAAACAATAACTACACTAAACTAAACACAAACAGTAACTACACTAAACTGATCACAAACAATAACTACACTAAACTGATCACAAACAATAACTACACTAAACTAAACACAAACAATAACTACACTAAACTGATCACAAACAATAAGTACACTAAACTGATCACAAACAATAAGTACACTAAACTGATCACAAACAATAACTACACTAAACTAAACACAAACAATAACTACACTAAACTAAACACAAACAATAACTACACTAAACTAATCACAAACAATAACTACACTAAACTAAACACAAACAATAACTACACTAAACTAATCACAAACAATAACTACACTAAACTGATCACAAACAATAACTACAGTAAACTAAACACAAACAATAACTACACTAAACTGATCACAAACAATAACTACACTAAACTAAACACAAACAGTAACTACACTAAACTGATCACAAACAATAACTACACTAAACTAAACACAAACAATAACTACACTAAACTGATCACAAACAATAAGTACACTAAACTGATCACAAACAATAACTACACTAAACTAAACACAAACAATAACTACACTAAACTAAACACAAACAATAACTACACTAAACTAATCACAAACAATAACTACACTAAACTAAACACAAACAATAACTACACTAAACTAAACACAAACAATAACTGCACTAAACTAATCACAAACAATAACTACACTAAACTAAAAACAAACAATAACTACACTAAACTAAACACAAACAATAACTACACTAAACTAAACACAAACAATAACTACACTAAACTAAACACAAACAATAACTACACTAAACTAAACACAAACAATAACTACACTAAACTAAACACAAACAATAACTGCACTAAACTAATCACAAACAATAACTACACTAAACTAAAAACAAACAATAACTACACTAAACTAATCACAAACAATAACTACACTAAACTAAACACAAACAATAACTACACTAAACTAAAAACAAACAATAACTACACTAAACTAAACACAAACAATAACTACACTAAACTAAACACAAACAATAACTGCACTAAACTAATCACAAACAATAACTACACTAAACTAAACACAAACAATAACTACACTAAACTAAACACAAACAATAACTACACTAAACTAAACACAAACAATAACTACACTAAACTAAACACAAACAATAACTGCACTAAACTAATCACAAACAATAACTACACTAAACTAAAAACAAACAATAACTACACTAAACTAATCACAAACAATAACTACACTAAACTAATCACAAACAATAACTACACTAAACTAAACACAAACAATAACTACACTAAACTAAACACAAACAATAACTGCACTAAACTAATCACAAACAATAACTACACTAAACTAAACAAACAATAACTACACCAAACTAAAAACAAACAATAACTACACTAAACTAAACACAAACAATAACTACACTAAACTAAACACAAACAATAACTGCACTAAACTAAACACAAACAATAACTACACTAAACTAAACACAAACAATAACTACACTAAACTAAACACAAACAATAACTACACTAAACACAAACAATAACTGCACTAAACTAATCATAAACAATAACTACACTAAACTAAACACAAACAATAACTACACTAAACTAAACACAAACAATAACTACACTAAACTAAACACAAACAATAACTACACTAAACTAAACACAAACAATAACTACACTAAACTAAACACAAACAATAACTACAATAAACTAATCACAAACAATAACTACACTAAACTAATCACAAACAATAACTACACTAAACTAAACACAAACAATAACTACACTAAACTAAACACAAACAATAACTACACTAAACTAAAAACAAACAATAACTACACTAAACTAATCACAAACAATAACTACACTAAACTAAACACAAACAATAACTACACTAAACTGATCACAAACAATAACTACACTAAACACAATAACTACAATAAACTAAACAGAGCCAGGACACTCTTGTCCTTAGCCCCTCCTTCTCTTAAGGAAAAACTCCTAAAAAACCCAGCTGTGGGAAAAAAGCAGAAACCTTCTGGAGCCCAACTGAAGGAGAGATCCTGTCCCAGGACGGCAACCTGTGTCAGGAGTTAGTCCATTACTCATCTATAGGATCATAGTTCACATGAAATCTGTGTTGTTTCAGCAGAGTTTTACATTTGTTTGCCAACATTTGCGACCTTTAAATACATTTATTTACTGTACATTTGTTTTTTTCTTATAGCGATGTTAGATAAGCGAATGTTTCTCTGCCCTTGGAGAACAGAGCTGTAGTCCTCTCCCCGGCGTTAGTCCTTAGTTTGGTCCACGTTACGTTCATACTTCACCAGGACCAGACCAGGACCAGACCAGGACCAGACCAGGACCAGGGCTCAAAGCGCACCGCACTGAGACCTCTGACCTCAGGAGGACCAGAGTTCTGTTTGGTCCTCACCTGAGTCTGAGTGCGTTCTCAGCTCAAACGAACCGGACTGTCCCAGGAAACGCACCGGAGTTCGATCGAAGCGAACCAAACTCGGCGAGACTGAACAGCTTTAGACTAAACCCTGCTCCAGACCCAGTCCTGAACTGAGACCTGAGAGTAAAGCAACTGCTCTCTGGTCTAACCCTGCTCTCTGGTCTAACCCTGGTCTCTGGTCTAACCCTGGTCTCTGGTCTAACCCTGGTCTCTGGTCTCTGGTCTAACCCTGGTCTCTGGTCTCTGGTCTAACCCTGGTCTCTGGTCTAACCCTGGTCTCTGGTCTCTGGTCTAATCCTGGTCTCTGGTCTAACCCTGGTCTCTGGTCTCTGGTCTAACCCTGGTCTCTGGTCTCTGGTCTAACCCTGGTCCCTGCTCTCTGGTCTAACCCTGGTCTCTGGTCTCTGGTCTAACCCTGGTCTCTGGTCTCTGGTCTAACCCTGGTCTCTGGTCTCTGGTCTAACCCTGGTCCTGGTCTAACCCTGGTCCCGGTCTAACCCTGGTCCTGGTCTAACCCTGGTCTCTGGTCTCTGGTCTAACCCTGGTCTCTGGTCTCTGGTCTAACCCTGGTCTCTGGTCTCTGGTCTAACCCTTGTCCCTGGTCTCTGGTCTCTGGTCTAACCCTGGTCCCTGGTCTCTGGTCTAACCCTGGTCTCTGGTCTAACCCTGGTCTCTGGTCTCTGGTCTCTAGTCTAACCCTGGTCTCTGGTCTAACCCTGGTCTCTGGTCTCTGGTCTAACCCTGGTCCCTGGTCTCTGGTCTAACCCTGGTCCCTGGTCTCTGGTCTAACCCTGGTCTCTGGTCCCTGGTCTCTGGTCTAACCCTGGTCCCTGGTCTCTGGTCTCTGGTCTAACCCTGGTCTCTGGTCTCTGGTCTCTGGTCTAACCCTGGTCCCTGGTCTCTGGTCTAACCCTGGTCTCTGGTCCCTGGTCTCTGGTCTAACCCTGGTCTCTGGTCTCTGGTCTCTGGTCTAACCCTGGTCTCTGGTCTAACCCTGGTCTCTGGTCTCTGGTCTCTGGTCTAACCCTGGTCCCTGGTCTCTGGTCTAACCCTGGTCCCTGGTCTCTGGTCTAACCCTGGTCTCTGGTCCCTGGTCTCTGGTCTAACCCTGGTCTCTGGTCTCTGGTCTCTGGTCTAACCCTGGTCCCTGGTCTCTGGTCTAACCCTGGTCTCTGGTCTCTGGTCTAACCCTGGTCCCTGGTCTCTGGTCTAACCCTGGTCCCTGGTCTCTGGTCTAACCCTGGTCTCTGGTCCCTGGTCTCTGGTCTAACCCTGGTCTCTGGTCTCTGGTCTCTGGTCTAACCCTGGTCTCTGGTCTCTGGTCTCTGGTCTAACCCTGGTCTCTGGTCCCTGGTCTCTGGTCTAACCCTGGTCTCTGGTCTAACCCTGGTCTCTGGTCTAACCCTGGTCTCTGGTCCCTGGTCTCTGGTCCCTGGTCTCTGGTCTAACCCTGGTCTCTGGTCCCTGGTCTCTGGTCCCTGGTCTCTGGTCTAACCCTGGTCTCTGGTCTAACCCTGGTCTCTGGTCCCTGGTCTCTGGTCTAACCCTGGTCCCTGGTCTCTGGTCTAACCCTGGTCTCTGGTCTAAACCAGGTCTCTGGTCTAACCCTGGTCTCTGGTCTCTGGTCTAACCCTGGTCCCTGGTCTCTGGTCTAACCCTGGTCTCTGGTCCCTGGTCTCTGGTCTAACCCTGGTCTCTGGTCTCTGGTCTAACCCTGGTCTCTGGTCTCTGGTCTCTGGTCTAACCCTGGTCTCTGGTCTAACCCTGGTCCCTGGTCTCTGGTCTAACCCTGGTCTCCGGTCTCTGTTGCAGTATAATAAATGGCTTCGCTCTGCCGCTGAAAGAAGAACACAAGATGTTTCTGATCCGAGTCCTGCTCCCTCTGCACAAGGTCAAGTCTCTGAGCGTCTACCACCCACAGGTAACTAAACCAGGTCTAAACCAGGTCTAAACCAGGTCTAAACCAGGTCTAAACCAGGTCTCAGTTGTGGTCTCTAACCTGGTCTCGGTTGCAGTTGGCCTACTGTGTGGTGCAGTTCCTGGAGAAGGACAGCAGCCTCACGGAGCCGGTGAGTCCCACTCTGTGTGACCGGCTGTGGTCTTTTTGGGTTTCTCTGGGTCTCTCCTGTTCTCCTTGGTCCTGACCCGGTTCTGGTTCTGCTCAGGTCATCATGGGTCTCTTGAAGTTCTGGCCGAAGACCCACAGTCCCAAAGAAGTGATGTTCCTGAACGAGCTCGAGGAGATTCTGGACGTCATCGAGCCCCAGGAGTTCGTCCGAGTCCAGGAGCCGCTGTTCAGACAGCTGGCCAAGTGTGTGTCCAGCCCACACTTCCAGGTGAGAACCGGGTCAGAACCGGGCCAAGTGTGTGTCCAGCCCACACTTCCAGGTGAGAACCGGGTCAGAACCGGGCCAAGTGTGTGTCCAGCCCACGCTTCCAGGTGAGAACCGGGTCAGAACCGGGCCAAGTGTGTGTCCAGCCCACGCTTCCAGGTGAGAACCGGGTCAGAACCGGGCCAAGTGTGTGTCCAGCCCACGCTTCCAGGTGAGAACCGTGTCAGAACCGGGCCAAGTGTGTGTCCAGCCCACGCTTCCAGGTGAGAACCGGGTCAGAACCGGGCCAAGTGTGTGTCCAGCCCACGCTTCCAGGTCAGAACCGGGTCAGAACCGGGCCAAGTGTGTGTCCAGCCCACGCTTCCAGGTGAGAACCGGGTCAGAACCGGGCCAAGTGTGTGTCCAGCCCACGCTTCCAGGTCAGAACCGGGTCAGAACCGGGCCAAGTGTGTGTCCAGCCCACGCTTCCAGGTGAGAACCGGGTCAGAACCGGGCCAAGTGTGTGTCCAGCCCACGCTTCCAGGTGAGAACCGGGTCAGAACCGGGCCAAGTGTGTGTCCAGCCCACGCTTCCAGGTGAGAACCGGGTCAGAACCGGGTCAGAACCGGGTCAGAACCGGGTCTGAAGAGTGTGAGAGTCTCAGGTCTGAGCACGTTACATTCATGTCATTACTAGGCCTGAGGGATTGATACGATCCGTTATTATTATTTTCTACAAATTATAAACACTAATTTGAATTCAATTTTATTGGACCCAAAATTCAACATTGGCGAATTAATTTATTTCATTGAAGTCCTTGAGAAAAAATATAAAAAAATGTCTCAGTGGCGGCTCCTGGAAAAATCAAAATATATTGCGCCTGTGAGGTGTCCACAAACTTTTTTAACGTAGAAAAATGAAACTTGGCAGGACATGTCAGGACAAGTAAAAAATTATATTATGGCTCCGCCCTAAACTCAACAGGAAGTCGGCCATATTGGGTGGAACCTGATACACCCCTCATACAAAAACTATAATAGCCTTCAGTTTTCATCCAAAAGACTCCAAACTCAGTCAAAATCACCTAGACACAAGTGCGGTCAGACGTTTTTAATTAGATTTTGGATAAAATGCAACGAAGTAAATAAACTTGAGTATCTCTTACATACAAGGTCAGATTGAGTGTGACTCAAAGCAACATTGGTGCACAATGACAACATGAACACAATGATATGTCAATATTATGGCTGTCTTATCAAATGGCTCTCCAGCGCCCCCTGGAACTTTGGACTGGGACCCTGGCTGTAGCTGAAAAGAATGCGGTCAGAAGCACGAGGTGCGGCCCTCTCTGCGTTGCGTGCTCCCTGCGGTCGCAAGGGTCGGCAGGGCCTTTAACCCCGCGTGCCACTTTAATTATTATTAATATTACTGTTGTTATTATTGTTAATATTATTGTCATTATTACTATTATTATATTTATTAATATTGTTATAATTGTCATCATTGTTATTGTTATTATTGTCATTATTATTATTAATATTATTATTAATGGTGTAAAAACTCTCATGGCTTTCCTGCTGCTGTTTTTCCTGTGGCCTGTAGGTGGCAGAGCGAGCACTTTACTACTGGAACAACGAGTACATCATGAGTTTAATCAGCGACAACGCCGCCAAGATCCTGCCCATAATGTTCCCCGCACTTTACAAAAACAGCAAGAGCCACTGGAACAAGTACGACTTCACTCACTACACCTGCACATATACACGGGGTACAGAACCCACCACAACACTGTACAGGGGTACAGAACCCACCACAACACTGAACAGGGGTACAGAACCCACCACAACACTGAACAGGGGTACAGAACCCACCACAACACTGAACAGGGGTACAGAACCCACCACAACACTGAACAGGGGTACAGAACCCACCACAACACTGTACAGGGGTACAGAACCCACCACAACACTGAACAGGGGTACAGAACCCACCACAACACTGTACAGGGGTACAGAACCCACCACAACACTGTACAGGGGTACAGAACCCACCACAACACTGAACAGGGGTACAGAACCCACCACAACACTGTACAGGGGTACAGAACCCACCACAACACTGAACAGGGGTACAGAACCCACCACAACACTGTACAGGGGTACAGAACCCACCACAACACTGAACAGGGGTACAGAACCCACCACAACACCACAACACTGTACAGGGGTACAGAACCCACCACAACACTGAACAGGGGTACAGAACCCACCACAACACCACAACACTGTACAGGGGTACAGAACCCACCACAACACTGAACAGGGGTACAGAACCCACCACAACACTGTACAGGGGTACAGAACCCACCACAACACTGAACAGGGGTACAGAACCCACCACAACACTGTACAGGGGTACAGAACCCACCACAACACTGAACAGGGGTACAGAACCCACCACAACACTGAACAGGGGTACAGAACCCACCACAACACTGTACAGGGGTACAGAATCCACCACAACACTGTACAGGGGTACAGAACCCACCACAACACTGAACAGGGGTACAGAACCCACCACAACACTGTACAGGGGTACAGAACCCACCACAACACTGAACAGGGGTACAGAACCCACCACAACACTGTACAGGGGTACAGAATCCACCACAACACTGTACAGGGGTACAGAACCCACCACAACACTGTACAGGGGTACAGAATCCACCACAACACTGTACAGGGGTACAGAACCCACCACAACACTGTACAGGGGTACAGAACCCACCACAACACTGAACAGGGGTACAGAACCCACCACAACACCACAACACTGAACAGGGGTACAGAACCCACCACAACACTGAACAGGGGTACAGAACCCACCACAACACTGAACAGGGGTACAGAACCCACCACAACACTGTACAGGGGTACAGAACCCACCACAACACTGAACAGGGGTACAGAATCCACCACAACACTGTACAGGGGTACAGAACCCACCACAACACTGTACAGGGGTACAGAACCCACCACAACACTGAACAGGGGTACAGAACCCACCACAACACTGAACAGGGGTACAGAACCCACCACAACACTGTACAGGGGTACAGAACCCACCACAACACTGAACAGGGGTACAGAACCCACCACAACACTGTACAGGGGTACAGAACCCACCACAACACTGTACAGGGGTACAGAACCCACCACAACACTGAACAGGGGTACAGAACCCACCACAACACCACAACACTGTACAGGGGTACAGAACCCACCACAACACTGAACAGGGGTACAGAACCCACCACAACACTGTACAGGGGTACAGAACCCACCACAACACTGAACAGGGGTACAGAACCCACCACAACACTGAACAGGGGTACAGAATCCACCACAACACTGTACAGGGGTACAGAACCCACCACAACACTGAACAGGGGTACAGAACCCACCACAACACCACAACACTGTACAGGGGTACAGAACCCACCACAACACTGTACAGGGGTACAGAATCCACCACAACACTGTACAGGGGTACAGAACCCACCACAACACTGTACAGGGGTACAGAATCCACCACAACACTGTACAGGGGTACAGAACCCACCACAACACTGTACAGGGGTACAGAATCCACCACAACACTGTACAGGGGTACAGAACCCACCACAACACTGAACAGGGGTACAGAACCCACCACAACACTGAACAGGGGTACAGAACCCACCACAACACTGAACAGGGGTACAGAACCCACCACAACACTGTACAGGGGTACAGAACCCACCACAACACTGAACAGGGGTACAGAATCCACCACAACACTGTACAGGGGTACAGAACCCACCACAACACTGTACAGGGGTACAGAACCCACCACAACACTGAACAGGGCACAGAACCCACCACAACACTGTACAGGGGTACAGAACCCACCACAACACTGTACAGGGGTACAGAACCCACCACAACACTGTACAGGGGTACAGAATCCACCACAACACTGTACAGGGGTACAGAACCCACCACAACACTGTACAGGGGTACAGAATCCACCACAACACTGAACAGGGGTACAGAACCCACCACAACACTGTACAGGGGTACAGAACCCACCACAACACTGAACAGGGCACAGAACCCACCACAACACTGAACAGGGGTACAGAACCCACCACAACACTGAACAGGGGTACAGAACCCACCACAACACTGTACAGGGGTACAGAACCCACCACAACACTGTACAGGGGTACAGAACCCACCACAACACTGAACAGGGGTACAGAACCCACCACAACACTGAACAGGGCACAGAACCCACCACAACACTGTACAGGGGTACAGAACCCACCACAACACTGAACAGGGGTACAGAACCCACCACAACACCACAACACTGTACAGGGGTACAGAACCCACCACAACACTGAACAGGGGTACAGAACCCACCACAACACTGTACAGGGGTACAGAACCCACCACAACACTGAACAGGGGTACAGAACCCACCACAACACCACAACACTGTACAGGGGTACAGAACCCACCACAACACTGAACAGGGGTACAGAACCCACCACAACACTGTACAGGGGTACAGAATCCACCACAACACTGTACAGGGGTACAGAACCCACCACAACACTGTACAGGGGTACAGAACCCACCACAACACTGAACAGGGCACAGAACCCACCACAACACTGTACAGGGGTACAGAACCCACCACAACACTGAACAGGGGTACAGAACCCACCACAACACTGTACAGGGGTACAGAACCCACCACAACACTGAACAGGGGTACAGAACCCACCACAACACTGTACAGGGGTACAGAACCCACCACAACACTGTACAGGGGTACAGAACCCACCACAACACTGAACAGGGGTACAGAACCCACCACAACACCACAACACTGTACAGGGGTACAGAACCCACCACAACACTGAACAGGGGTACAGAACCCACCACAACACTGTACAGGGGTACAGAATCCACCACAACACTGTACAGGGGTACAGAACCCACCACAACACTGTACAGGGGTACAGAACCCACCACAACACTGTACAGGGGTACAGAACCCACCACAACACCACAACACTGTACAGGGGTACAGAACCCACCACAACACTGTACAGGGGTACAGAACCCACCACAACACTGTACAGGGGTACAGAACCCACCACAACACTGTACAGGGGTACAGAATCCACCACAACACTGTACAGGGGTACAGAACCCACCACAACACTGAACAGGGGTACAGAACCCACCACAACACTGTACAGGGGTACAGAACCCACCACAACACTGTACAGGGGTACAGAACCCACCACAACACTGAACAGGGGTACAGAACCCACCACAACATTGTACAGGGGTACAGAACCCACCACAACACTGAACAGGGGTACAGAACCCACCACAACACTGTACAGGGGTACAGAACCCACCACAACATTGTACAGGGGTACAGAACCCACCACAACACTGAACAGGGCACAGAACCCACCACAACACTGTACAGGGGTACAGAATCCACCACAACACTGTACAGGGGTACAGAACCCACCACAACACTGTACAGGGGTACAGAACCCACCACAACACTGTACAGGGGTACAGAATCCACCACAACACTGAACAGGGGTACAGAACCCACCACAACACTGTACAGGGCACAGAACCCACCACAACACTGTACAGGGGTACAGAACCCACCACAACACTGAACAGGGCACAGAACCCACCACAACACTGAACAGGGGTACAGAACCCACCACAACACTGAACAGGGGTACAGAATCCACCACAACACTGTACAGGGGTACAGAACCCACCACAACACTGTACAGGGGTACAGAACCCACCACAACACTGAACAGGGCACAGAACCCACCACAACACTGTACAGGGGTACAGAACCCACCACAACACTGTACAGGGGTACAGAACCCACCACAACACTGAACAGGGGTACAGAATCCACCACAACACTGTACAGGGGTACAGAACCCACCACAACACTGTACAGGGGTACAGAACCCACCACAACACTGAACAGGGCACAGAACCCACCACAACACTGTACAGGGGTACAGAACCCACCACAACACTGTACAGGGGTACAGAACCCACCACAACACTGAACAGGGGTACAGAACCCACCACAACACTGTACAGGGGTACAGAACCCACCACAACACTGAACAGGGGTACAGAACCCACCACAACACTGTACAGGGGTACAGAACCCACCACAACACTGTACAGGGGTACAGAACCCACCACAACACTGAACAGGGCACAGAACCCACCACAACACTGAACAGGGGTACAGAACCCACCACAACACTGAACAGGGGTACAGAATCCACCACAACACTGTACAGGGGTACAGAACCCACCACAACACTGTACAGGGGTACAGAACCCACCACAACACTGTACAGGGGTACAGAACCCACCACAACACTGTACAGGGGTACAGAACCCACCACAACACTGTACAGGGGTACAGAACCCACCACAACACTGTACAGGGGTACAGAATCCACCACAACACTGTACAGGGGTACAGAACCCACCACAACACTGTACAGGGGTACAGAATCCACCACGGTAGGGTACAGGGGTAGGGTTTAGGGTACAGGGGTAGGGTACAGGGGTAGGGTTTAGGGTACAGGGGTAGGGTTTAGGGTACAGGGGTAGGGTTTAGGGTACAGGGGTAGGGTACAGGGGTAAGGATTAGGGTACGGGGTAGGGTTTAGGGTACGGGGTAGGGTTTAGGGTACAGGGGTAGGGTTTAGGGTACAGGGGTAGGGTACGGGGTAGGGTTTAGGGTACAGGGGTAGGGTTTAGGGTACAGGGGTAGGGTTTAGGGTACAGGGGTAAGGTTTAGGGTACGGGGTAGGGTTTAGGGTACAGGGGTAGGGTTTAGGGTACAGGGGTAGGGTTTAGGGTATAGGGGTAGGGTTTAGGGTACAGGGGTAGGGTTTAGGGTACAGGGGTAGGGTACAGGGGTAAGGTTTAGGGTACGGGGTAGGGTTTAGGGTACAGGGGTAAGGTTTAGGGTACAGGGGTAGGGTTTAGGGTACAGGTGGTGTAATGGCAGCAGTGATGAATAATGAGTCTGGTGTTTCCTGTGTTCCTCTTCAGGACCATCCATGGTTTGATCTACAATGCTCTCAAACTCTTCATGGAGATGAACCAGAAACTGTTTGACGACTGCACACAGCAGTACAAGGCCGAGAAGCAGAAGTAATTCTCCTCTGAACAAAACTTCATTTCCATAAACCCAGCAGAGTTTAACTGAGTTTCACTGTGGCTCCACAGAGAGAAGTACAAACTGAAGGAGCGGGAGGAGGTGTGGATGAAGATCGAGGACCTGGCCCGACAGAACCCTCAGGTACCTCAGCGGGGTCGTTTTACCCACTGTCCTCAGGGGCCAGCGTGACCCCACTTTGTTATTTAATGCATAAAATAAATTTGACAGTTAATGTTTTTAATCGTTCGACAGCACTGTTTAAATTATATTTCAATTATATTTAAATGATGACAGTTACTGTATAAAAACTAACCCTGCAGAGAAAAACTGCGTCACTTTTGCAGTAAAATCTAAATCTAGCCAGGATTTAAAATAAAAATCAAGATCAACCAATACAGGAAAAAAATTATGATTCAATTTTCTGCCACATCGGCCAAGCCACTGACTCCTCCTTCTCCTCCTCCTCCTCCCTGCTCCTCCTCCTCTCTCCTCCCTTCTCCTCCTCCTCCCTCCTCCTCCTCCTCTCTCCTCCTCTTCTCTCCTCCTCATCCCTCCTCTCTCCTCCTCCTCTCTCCTCCTCTCTCTTCTCTCCTCCCTCCTCCTCTCTCTCCTCATCCCTCCTCTCTCCTCCTCCTCTCTCCTCCTCCTCCCTCCTCCTCCTCTCTCCTCCTCTCTCCTCTCCTCCCTCCTCCTCTCTCTCCTCATCCCTCCTCTCTCCTCCTCCTCCTCCTCTCTCCTCTCCTCCTCCTCCTCCTCTCTCCTCTCTCCTCTCCTCCTCCTCCTCTCTCTCCTCATCCCTCCTCTCTCCTCCTCCTCCCTCCTCCTCCTCTCTCCTCCTCCTCTCTCCTCCTCCCTCCTCCTCCTCCTCTCTCCTCCTCTCTCTTCTCTCCTCCCTCCTCCTCTCTCCTCCTCCTCCCTCCTCCTCCTCTCTCCTCCTCTCTCTTCTCTCCTCCCTCCTCCTCTCTCCTCCCTCCTCTCTCCTCCTCCTCCCTCTTCCTCCTCTTCTCTCCTCCTCTCTCTCCTCCTCCTCCTCTCTCTCTCCTCCCTCCTCTCTCCTCCTCCCTCTTCCTCCTCTTCTCTCCTCCTCCTCCTCTCTCTCCTCATCCCTCCTCTCTCCTCTTCCTCCCTCCTCCTCTCTCTCCTCCTCCTCTCTCCTCCTCCCTCTTCCTCCTCTTCTCTCCTCCTCCTCTTCTCTCCTCCTCCTCCTCTCTCCTCCTCCTCTCTCCTCAGAGCCATAAGCTGCAGCCTCTGCGTCCTGGACTGCAGAACCAGGTGAGTCTGGGCCCAGACCTGGGCCACTTTGACCCCAACACAGTCGCAGTATTTCTGGGTAAAACAAACTAAAATATGAATTACCTCCAACAGTAATGTTTTACAGAACTGTTATTACTGCAGTAATAACAATAATAATAACAACAACAACAACAACAACAACAATAATAATAATAATAATAATAATGGATTATTATTCATTCACTCTCAGTGTAGGCGAGTTACTTACAGCAGAAACCTGGGGCAGACAGAACACACTCACTCAGTACTTCAGTACACAGTACTTCAGTACACAGTACTTCAGTACACAGTACTTCAGTACACAGTACTTCAGGACAGATAATAATGAGTATGTATTAAAGCCTTCAGCCGCTGAGTTTGTAGAAGTTTAAACCCAGGGTTCTGGCTCTGTTCCTGAAGTTTTGAAGTGCAGCTGAGGTTATGTTCAGTAAAACTGTGGTAAACAGCTTCCTGTGTGCAGCTGAGGTTATGTTCAGTAAAACTGTGTGGTAAACAGCTTCCTGTGTCGCTGAGGTTATGTTCAGTAAAACTGTGGTAAACAGCTTCCTGTGTCGCTGAGGTTATGTTCAGTAAAACTGTGGTAAACAGTTTCCTGTGTGCAGCTGAGGTTATGTTCAGTAAAACTGTGTGGTAAACAGCTTCCTGTGTGCAGCTGAGGTTATGTTCAGTAAAACTGTGTGGTAAACAGCTTCCTGTGTGCAGCTGAGGTTATGTTCAGTAAAACTGTGTGGTAAACAGTTTCCTGTGTGCAGCTGAGGTTATGTTCAGTAAAACTGTGGTAAACAGCTTCCTGTGTTGCTGAGGTTATGTTCAGTAAAACTGTGTGGTAAACAGTTTCCTGTGTGCAGCTGAGGTTATGTTCAGTAAAACTGTGGTAAACAGCTTCCTGTGTGCAGCTGAGGTTATGTTCAGTAAAACTGTGGTAAACAGCTTCCTGTGTTGCTGAGGTTATGTTCAGTAAAACTGTGGTAAACAGCTTCCTGTGTGCAGCTGAGGTTATGTTCAGTAAAACTGTGTGGTAAACAGCTTCCTGTGTGCAGCTGAGGTTATGTTCAGTAAAACTGTGTGGTAAACAGTTTCCTGTGTGCAGCTGAGGTTATGTTCAGTAAAACTGTGTGGTAAACAGCTTCCTGTGTGCAGCTGAGGTTATGTTCAGTAAAACTGTGGTAAACAGTTTCCTGTGTGCAGCTGAGGTTATGTTCAGTAAAACTGTGGTAAACAGCTTCCTGTGTCGCTGAGGTTATGTTCAGTAAAACTGTGGTAAACAGTTTCCTGTGTGCAGCTGAGGTTATGTTCAGTAAAACTGTGGTAAACAGCTTCCTGTGTCGCTGAGGTTATGTTCAGTAAAACTGTGGTAAACAGCTTCCTGTGTTGCTGAGGTTATGTTCAGTAAAACTGTGTGGTAAACAGTTTCCTGTGTGCAGCTCAGGTTATGTTCAGTAAAACTGTGGTAAACAGCTTCCTGTGTCGCTGAGGTTATGTTCAGTAAAACTGTGGTAAACAGCTTCCTGTGTTGCTGAGGTTATGTTCAGTAAAACTGTGTGGTAAACAGTTTCCTGTGTGCAGCTCAGGTTATGTTCAGTAAAACTGTGGTAAACAGCTTCCTGTGTTGCTGAGGTTATGTTCAGTAAAACTGTGTGGTAAACAGTTTCCTGTGTGCAGCTGAGGTTATGTTCAGTAAAACTGTGGTAAACAGCTTCCTGTGTGCAGCTGAGGTTATGTTCAGTAAAACTGTGTGGTAAACAGTTTCCTGTGTGCAGCTGAGGTTATGTTCAGTAAAACTGTGGTAAACAGCTTCCTGTGTTGCTGAGGTTATGTTCAGTAAAACTGTGGTAAACAGTTTCCTGTGTGCAGCTGAGGTTATGTTCAGTAAAACTGTGGTAAACAGCTTCCTGTGTTGCTGAGGTTATGTTCAGTAAAACTGTGTGGTAAACAGTTTCCTGTGTGCAGCTCAGGTTATGTTCAGTAAAACTGTGGTAAACAGCTTCCTGTGTTGCTGAGGTTATGTTCAGTAAAACTGTGTGGTAAACAGTTTCCTGTGTGCAGCTCAGGTTATGTTCAGTAAAACTGTGGTAAACAGCTTCCTGTGTTGCTGAGGTTATGTTCAGTAAAACTGTGTGGTAAACAGTTTCTTGTGTGCAGCTGAGGTTATGTTCAGTAAAACTGTGTGGTAAACAGTTTCCTGTGTGCAGCTGAGGTTATGTTCAGTAAAACTGTGGTAAACAGTTTCCTGTGTGCAGCTGAGGTTATGTTCAGTAAAACTGTGTGGTAAACAGTTTCCTGTGTGCAGCTGAGGTTATGTTCAGTAAAACTGTGTGGTAAACAGTTTCCTGTGTCGCTGAGGTTATGTTCAGTAAAACTGTGGTAAACAGTTTCCTGTGTGCAGCTGCTGACGTATGGAGACGCGCTGCCCGCCGTCTTTTCCATGGAGACAGAGACGCCCACCACAGAAGACATTCAGCTGCTGAAGAAGACGGTGGAGAGCGAAGCGTCGCAGGTAAATCTGTCAGCTCCCTGCCTTCTTCTGTTTCCCTTCCGTTTCTGCTCTGCTCTGATTGGTGCTTTTCAAGCCCGGCTGTGTTCTGACTGGCGGTTCTCTGTCGCAGGGAGTGAAGGATTTGAAAAAGGACAAAGCGCTGACGCGGAGGAAGTCGGAGCTACCGCAGGACGTCTACACCATCAAAGCTCTGGAAGCCCACAAACGAGCAGAGGAATATTTAACAGCCAATCAGGAAGCTCTCTGATCCCCACCAACCAATCAGGAGCCTTTCTGATCCTCATCAACCAATCAGGAGGCTCTCTGATCCCCACCAACCAATCAGGAGGCTCTCTGATCCTCATTAACCAATCAGGAGGCTCTCTGATCCCTCACAGCCAATCAGGAGGCTCTCTGATCCCTCACAGCCAATCAGAAGCCGCTCTGGTTCTGGACTCAAAGACAGTTACTAACAGCTCCATCCTCTGCCTCTAACCCTGTCCCCTCCACCGCAGCAGCCAATCACCTGTCAGCACGGACACCCTGAATGTAGTTGACCAATCAGGACGCGAGGAGAAGAACTGAAGGAAACGGACCAAAAGAACGGCGGCCATTTTGTGTCATTCCACGCTTCGTTTGGACCAAAACTGTTTCATTAAATAAATCTGTCCTCGTCTGAACGCGTTCCTCCAGTTTTATTTACATCTGAGCTAAAAATGGGTACAGAGGAGGAACAGTTGATACATGGGTACAGAGGAGGGACATGGGTACAGAGGAGGGACATATGGGTACAGAGGAGGGACATGGGTACAGAGGAGGGACATATGGGTACAGAGGAGGGACATATGGGTACAGAGGAGGGACAGTGGGTATATGGGTACAGAGGAGGGACATATGGGTACAGAGGAGGGACAGTGGATATATGGGTACAGAGGAGGGACAGTGGGTACAGAGGAGGGACATATGGGTACAGAGGAGGGACAGTGGATATATGGGTACAGAGGAGGGACAGTGGATATATGTGTACAGAGGAGGGACATGGGTACAGAGGAGGGACATATGGGTACAGAGGAGGGACAGTGGATATATGGGTACAGAGGAGGGACAGTGGATATATGGGTACAGAGGAGGGACATATGGGTACAGAGGAAGGACAGTGGGTATATGGGTACAGAGGAGGGACATATGGGTACAGAGGAGGGACAGTGGATATATGGGTACAGAGGAGGGACAGTGGGTATATGGGTACAGAGGAGGGACATATGGGTACAGAGGAGGGACATGGGTACAGAGGAGGGACGGTGGATATATGGGTACAGAGGAGGGACATATGGGTACAGAGGAGGGACAGTGGATATATGGGTACAGAGGAGGGACATGGGTACAGAGGAGGGACGGTGGATATATGGGTACAGAGGAGGGACAGTGGGTACAGAGGAGGGACAGTGGGTATATGGGTACAGAGGAGGGACAGTGGGTATATGGGTACAGAGGAGGGACATATGGGTACAGAGGAGGGACAGTGGATATATGGGTACAGAGGAGGGACAGTGGGTACAGAGGAGGGACAGTGGATATATGGGTACAGAGGAGGGACAGTGGATATATGGGTACAGAGGAGGGACATGGGTACAGAGGAGGGACGGTGGATATATGGGTACAGAGGAGGGACATATGGGTACAGAGGAGGGACAGTGGATATATGGGTACAGAGGAGGGACAGTGGGTACAGAGGAGGGACAGTGGGTATATGGGTACAGAGGAGGGACATATGGGTACAGAGGAGGGACAGTGGGTATATGGGTACAGAGGAGGGACATATGGGTACAGAGGAGGGACAGTGGATATATGGGTACAGAGGAGGGACAGTGGGTACAGAGGAGGGACAGTGGATATATGGGTACAGAGGAGGGACAGTGGGTACAGAGGAGGGACAGTGGGTATATGGGTACAGAGGAGGGACATATGGGTACAGAGGAGGGACGGTGGATATATGGGTACAGAGGAGGGACATGGGTACAGAGGAGGGACATATGGGTACAGAGGAGGGACAGTGGATATATGGGTACAGAGGAGGGACAGTGGATATATGGGTACAGAGGAGGGACATGGGTACAGAGGAGGGACATATGGGTACAGAGGAGGGACAGTGGATATATGGGTACAGAGGAGGGACAGTGGATATATGGGTACAGAGGAGGGACATATGGGTACAGAGGAAGGACAGTGGGTATATGGGTACAGAGGAGGGACATATGGGTACAGAGGAAGGACAGTGGGTATATGGGTACAGAGGAGGGACATATGGGTACAGAGGAGGGACAGTGGGTATATGGGTACAGAGGAGGGACATGGGTACAGAGGAGGGACGGTGGATATATGGGTACAGAGGAGGGACAGTGGGTACAGAGGAGGGACAGTGGGTATATGGGTACAGAGGAGGGACATATGGGTACAGAGGAGGGACAGTGGGTATATGGGTACAGAGGAGGGACATATGGGTACAGAGGAGGGACATATGGGTACAGAGGAGGGACAGTGGATATATGGGTACAGAGGAGGGACAGTGGGTACAGAGGAGGGACAGTGGATATATGGGTACAGAGGAGGGACAGTGGGTACAGAGGAGGGACAGTGGGTATATGGGTACAGAGGAGGGACATATGGGTACAGAGGAGGGACGGTGGATATATGGGTACAGAGGAGGGACATGGGTACAGAGGAGGGACATATGGGTACAGAGGAGGGACAGTGGATATATGGGTACAGAGGAGGGACAGTGGATATATGCGTACAGAGGAGGGACATGGGTACAGAGGAGGGACATATGGGTACAGAGGAGGGACAGTGGATATATGGGTACAGAGGAGGGACAGTGGATATATGGGTACAGAGGAGGGACATATGGGTACAGAGGAAGGACAGTGGGTATATGGGTACAGAGGAGGGACATGGGTACAGAGGAGGGACGGTGGATATATGGGTACAGAGGAGGGACATATGGGTACAGAGGAGGGACAGTGGATATATGGGTACAGAGGAGGGACAGTGGGTATATGGGTACAGAGGAGGGACATATGGGTACAGAGGAGGGACAGTGGGTATATGGGTACAGAGGAGGGACATGGGTACAGAGGAGGGACAGTGGATATATGGGTACAGAGGAGGGACATGGGTACAGAGGAGGGACATATGGGTACAGAGGAGGGACGGTGGATATATGGGTACAGAGGAGGGACAGTGGGTACAGAGGAGGGACAGTGGGTATATGGGTACAGAGGAGGGACATATGGGTACAGAGGAGGGACATATGGGTACAGAGGAGGGACAGTGGGTACAGAGGAGGGACAGTGGATATATAGGTACAGAGGAGGGACAGTGGATATATGGGTACAGAGGAGGGACAGTGGGTACAGAGGAGGGACAGTGGATATATAGGTACAGAGGAGGGACAGTGGACATATGGGTACAGAGGAGGGACGGTGGATATATGGGTACAGAGGAGGGACATATGGGTACAGAGGAGGGACATATGGGTACAGAAGAGGGACAGTGGATATATGGGTACAGAGGAGGGACAGTGGGTACAGAGGAGGGACAGTGGATATATGGGTACAGAGGAGGGACAGTGGGTACAGAGGAGGGACAGTGGATATATGGGTACAGAGGAGGGACAGTGGGTACAGAGGAGGGACAGTGGATATATGGGTACAGAGGAGGGACATGGGTACAGAGGAGGGACGGTGGATATATGGGTACAGAGGAGGGACAGTCAGGGTACAGAGGAGGGACGGTGAAGCTAATGAAGTACACTCAGACAGGAAGTGACATCACAAACCACACACTTCCTGAATGAAGCAGGAAGCTGTGAACAGGAAGTGAAGCGATGGCGCCGAGGACGCTTCTAATGATCTGTGTCTGTTTGGGTAAGATCCATAAGACCTGGTTTAGTCCTGGTTTAGTCCTGGTTTAGTCCTGGTTTAAACCTGGTTTAGTCCTGGTTTAAACCTGGTTTAGTCCTGGTTTAAACCTGGTTTAGTCCTGGTTTAGTCCTGGTTTAGTCCTGGTTTAAACCTGGTTTAGACCACATTTAGACCTGGTTTAGTTCCGGTTTAGTCCTGGTTTAGTCCTGGTTTAGACCTGGTTTAGTCATGGTTTAGACCTGGTTTAGTCCTGGTTTAGTCCTGATTTAGACCTGGTTTAGACCTGGTTTAGTCATGGTTTAGACCTGGTTTAGTCCTGATTTAGACCTGGTTTGGACCTGGTTTAGTCCTGGTTTAGTCCTGGTTTAGTCCTGGTTTAGTCCCGGTTTAGACCTGGTTTAGACCTGGTTTAGTTCTGGTTTAGTCCTGGTTTAGTCCTGGTTTAGTCCCGGTTTAGACCTGGTTTAGTCCTGGTTTAGTCCTGGTTTAGTCCTGGTTTAGACCTGGTTTAGTCGTGGTTTAGTCCTGGTTTAGTCCTGGTTTAAACCTGGTTTAGTCCTGGTTTAGTCCTGGTTTAAACCTGGTTTAGACCTGGTTTAGTCCTGGTTTAGACCTGGTTTAGACCTGGTTTAGTCCTGGTTTAGACCTGGTTTAGTCCTGGTTTAGTCCTGGTTTAGACCTGGTTTAGTCATGGTTTAGTCCTGGTTTAGTCCTGGTTTAGTCCTGGTTTAGTCCTGATTTAGAACTGGTTTGGACCTGGTTTAGTCCTGGTTTAGACCTGGTTTAGTCCTGGTTTAGACCTGGTTTAGTCCTGGTTTAGACCTGGTTTAGTCATGGTTTAGTCCTGGTTTAGTCCTGGTTTAGTCCTGGTTTAGTCCTGATTTAGACCTGGTTTGGACCTGGTTTAGTCCTGGTTTAGTCCCGGTTTAGTCCCGGTTTAAACCTGGTTTAGTCCTGGTTTAGTCCCGGTTTAGACCTGGTTTAGACCTGGTTTAGTCCTGGTTTAGTCCTGGTTTAGTCCTGGTTTAGTCCCGGTTTAGACCTGGTTTAGTCCTGGTTTAGTCCTGGTTTAGTCCTGGTTTAAACCTGGTTTAGTCGTGGTTTAGTCCTGGTTTAAACCTGGTTTAGTCCTGGTTTAGTCCTGGTTTAAACCTGGTTTAGACCTGGTTTAGTCCTGGTTTAGACCTGGTTTAGACCTGGTTTAGTCCTGGTTTAGACCTGGTTTAGTCCTGGTTTAGTCCTGTTTTTTTCTTGGTTTAGTCCTGGTTTAGTCCTGGTTTAGACCTGGTTTTTTTTTGGTTTAGTCCTGGTTTAGTCCTGGTTTAGTCCTGGTTTAGACCTGGTTTAATCCTGGTTTAGACCTGGTTTGGTCCTGGTTCAGTCCAGGTTTAGACCTGGTGTACTCAGTATTGCAGTACTTGTATATTAAAGTATTCAGTATTACAGTACTCGTATATTAAAGTACTCAGTGTTACAGTACTCGTATATTAAAGTACTCAGTATTACAGTACTCGTATAATAAAGTACTCAGTGTTACAGTACTTGTATATTAAAGTACTCTCTGTGTCCCCAGTGCTGTGTCTCTGCGTGGCCTCCAGGGGGCGCTGTGTCCCCGGAGCGCCCTGTGACGTCCACAGTAACGACAGCAGCGTCCTGAAGGTGGCGCTGTCGGCCGCAGAGCTCTACAACAACCAATCAGACGACGCCTTTCTGTTCAGAGCCTGCCGCGTCCGGAGGGCCCAGAGACAGGTCCGAGTCCGAGTCCGAGTCCGGGTCCGGGTCCGGGTCCGGGTCCGGGTCCGGGTCCGAGTCCGAGTCCGAGTCCGAGTCCGAGTCCGAGTCCGAGTCCGAGTCCGAGTCCGAGTCTGGGTCTGGGTCTGAGTCCGGGTCTGGGTCTGAGTCCGGGTCTGGGTCTGAGTCCGAGTCTGAGTCCGAGTCCGAGTCTGAGTCCGAGTCTGGGTCTGGGCCTGAGTCCGGGTCTGAGTCCGAGTCTGAGTCCGAGTCTGAGTCCGAGTCTGAGTCCGAGTCTGAGTCTGGGTCTGAGTCCGGGTCTGGGTCTGAGTCCGGGTCTGGGTCTGAGTCCGAGTCTGAGTCCGAGTCCGAGTCTGAGTCCGAGTCTGGGTCTGAGTCTGAGTCCGAGTCTGAGTCCGAGTCTGAGTCCGAGTCTGAGTCCGAGTCTGAGTCCGGGTCCGAGTCTGAGTCCGAGTCCGAGTCTGAGCCCGAGTCTGAGTCCGGGTCTGGGTCTGAGTCCGGGTCTGGGTCTGGGTCTGAGTCCGAGTCTGGGTCTGAGTCTGGGTCTGGGTCTGAGTCTGTGGTTCTGTGTGGTTCTGACCTGGTTCTGTGTGGTTCTGTTTGGTTCTGTGTGGTTCTGACCCAGTTCTGTATGGTTCTGTGTGGTTCTGTGTGGTTCTGACCCAGTTCTGTATGGTTCTGACCTGGTTCTGTGTGGTTCTGTATGGTTCTGTGTGGTTCTGACCCAGTTCTGTATGTTTCTGTGTGGTTCTGACCTGGTTCTGTGTGGTTCTGTATGGTTCTGTGTGGTTCTGACCTGGTTCTGTGTGGTTCTGACCCAGTTCTGTATGGTTCTGTATGGTTCTGTGTGGTTCTGTGTGGTTCTGACCTGGTTCTGTGTGGTTCTGACCCAGTTCTGTATGGTTCTGTGTGGTTCTGTATGGTTTTGACCTGGTTATGTGTGGTTCTGACCCAGCTCTGTATGGTTCTGTATGGTTCTGTGTGGTTCTGTACGGTTCTGTGTGGTTCTGTGTGGTTCTGACCTGATTCTGTGTGGTTCTGTGTGGTTCTGTGTGGTTCTGACCCAGTTCTGTATGGTTCTGTATGGTTCTGTGTGGTTCTGTGTGGTTCTGACCTGGTTCTGTGTGGTTCTGACCCAGTTCTGTATGGTTCTGTGTGGTTCTGTATGGTTTTGACCTGGTTATGTGTGGTTCTGACCCAGCTCTGTATGGTTCTGTATGGTTCTGTGTGGTTCTGTACGGTTCTGTGTGGTTCTGTGTGGTTCTGACCTGATTCTGTGTGGTTCTGTATGGTTCTGTGTGGTTCTGTACGGTTCTGTGTGGTTCTGTGTGGTTCTGACCTGATTCTGTGTGGTTCTGTGTGGTTCTGTGTGGTTCTGACCCGGTTCTGTGTTGTTCTCAGGTGGTGAAGGGGGTCCGGTTCATTGTGGACTTGGATCTCTCCAGAACCGTTTGCCGTAAGCGAGACCGGACCCAGAACCTTCAGGACTGTGCTTTCCAGCCCCCGGGAGTCCTGCACCAGGTCTGGATCTGGGTCTGGGTCTGGATCTGAGTCTGAGAACTCTGTAAACCTCTGAGCCCCGCATTTTTACAGAAAACACAAACTTTATTCTAAATTAAAGAGTATTTAGATTTATTTTGTGTAAACCTGTCCCGACTGAGACCTGAGGTAAACCTGCCCCTGTCCCGACTGAGACCTGAGGTAAACCTGCCCCTGTCCCGACTGAGACCTGAGGTAAACCTGCCCCTGTCCCGACTGAGACCTGAGGTAAACCTGCCCCTGTCCCGACTGAGACCTGAGGTAAACCTGCCCCTGTCCCGACTGAGACCTGAGGTAAACCTGCCCCTGTCCCGACTGAGACCTGAGGTAAACCTGCCCCTGTCCCGACTGAGACCTGAGGTAAACCTGCCCCTGTCCCGACTGAGACCTGAGGTAAACCTGCCCCTGTCCCGACTGAGACCTGAGGTAAACCTGCCCCTGTCCCGACTGAGACCTGAGGTAAACCTGCCCCTGTCCCGACTGAGACCTGAGGTAAACCTGCCCCTGTCCCGACTGAGACCTGAGGTAAACCTGCCCCTGTCCCGACTGAGACCTGAGGTAAACCTGCCCCTGTCCCGACTGAGACCTGAGGTAAACCTGCCCCTGTCCCGACTGAGACCTGAGGTAAACCTGCCCCTGTCCCGACTGAGACCTGAGGTAAACCTGCCCCTGTCCCAACTGAGACCTGAGGTAAACCTGCCCCTGTCCCGACTGATACCTGAGGTAAACCTGCCCCTGTCCCGACTGAGACCTGAGGTAAACCTGCCCCTGTCCCGACTGAGACCTGAGGTAAACCTGCCCCTGTCCCGACTGAGACCTGAGGTAAACCTGCCCCTGTCCCGACTGAGACCTGAGGTAAACCTGCCCCTGTCCCGACTGAGACCTGAGGTAAACCTGCCCCTGTCCCGACTGAGACCTGAGGTAAACCTGCCCCTGTCCCGACTGAGACCTGAGGTAAACCTGCCCCTGTCCCGACTGAGACCTGAGGTAAACCTGCCCCTGTCCCGACTGAGACCTGAGGTAAACCTGCCCCTGTCCCGACTGAGACCTGAGGTAAACCTGCCCCTGTCCTGAGTGTCCCATTTCTCAGAGGAAACATTTGTTGTTATCTTTGTTCTCTTGGGAAGAAAATATTAAAACACATTTCCAGAATTCGGGTTGTACTTTAATTTGGTTCTGGTTTGGCAGGTTTTCCGGTGCCACATCGAGGTCTGGGTCGTTCCCTGGGACAAACGCAACACGACTCAGCGATTCTTCTGCAAAACATCAGCTTCGGCCAATCAGGAGGCAGCAGAGTCAGGCTCAGCCAATCAGGAGGCAGCACAGTCAGGCTCAGCCAATCAGGAGGCAGCAGAGTCAGGCTCAGCCAATCAGGAGGCAGCAGAGTCAGCTTCAGCCAATCAGGAGGCAGAAATCGGCGTGAGCCAGTTGAACATGGGACAGTTACAGGGATTTACAGGAACTTTGTGAAAATAAACGTTAAAGTTCAGATGGATCAGTGTGTTGCTGTGAATAAACGGTGTGTTGCTGTGAATAAACGATGTGTTATGTGAATAAACAATGTGTTATGTGAATAAACAATGTGTTGCTGTGAATAAACAATGTGTTGCTGTGAATAAACGATGTGTTATGTGAATAAACAATGTGTTATGTGAATAAACAATGTGTTGCTGTGAATAAACAATGTGTTGCTGTGAATAAACGATGTGTTATGTGAATAAACGGTGTGTTGCTGTGGATAAACGGTGTGTTGCTGTGAATAAACGATGTGTTATGTGAATAAACAATGTGTTGCTGTGAATAAACAATGTGTTGCTGTGAATAAACGATGTGTTATGTGAATAAACAATGTGTTATGTGAATAAACAATGTGTTATGTGAATAAACAATGTGTTATGTGAATAAACGGTGTGTTGCTGTGAATAAACGGTGTGTTGCTGTGAATAAACGATGTGTTGCTGTGAATAAACGGTGTGTTGCTGTGAATAAACGGTGTGTTGCTGTGAATAAACGGTGTGTTGCTGTGAATAAACGGTGTGTTGCTGTGAATAAATGGTGTGTTGCTGTGAATAAATGGTGTGTTATGTGAATAAACGGTGTGTTGCTGTGAATAAACGGTGTGTTGCTGTGAATAAACGATGTGTTATGTGAATAAACGGTGTGTTATGTGAATAAACAATGTGTTGCTGTGGATAAACGGTGTGTTGCTGTGAATAAACGATGTGTTATGTGAATAAACAATGTGTTATGTGAATAAACGGTGTGTTGCTGTGAATAAACGATGTGTTATGTGAATAAACAATGTGTTATGTGAATAAACAATGTGTTGCTGTGAATAAACGGTGTGTTATGTGAATAAACGATGTGTTATGTGAATAAACGGTGTGTTGCTGTGAATAAACGGTGTGTTGCTGTGAATAAACGATGTGTTGCTGTGAATAAACGGTGTGTTGCTGTGAATAAATGGTGTGTTGCTGTGAATAAACGGTGTGTTGCTGTGAATAAACGATGTGTTATGTGAATAAATGATATGTTATGTGAATAAACGGTGTGTTGCTGTGAATAAACGGTGTGTTGCTGTGAATAAACGATGTGTTATGTGAATAAACGATGTGTTATGTGAATAAACGGTGTGTTGCTGTGAATAAACGGTGTGTTGCTGTGAATAAACGATGTGTTATGTGAATAAACGGTGTGTTATGTGAATAAACAATGTGTTGCTGTGAATAAATGGTGTGTTATGTGAATAAACGGCGTGTTATGTGAATAAACAATGTGTTGCTGTGAATAAATGTGTGTATGTGAATAAACGGTGTTGCTGTGAATAAACGGTGTGTTGCTGTCAATAAACGGTGTGTTATGTGAATAAACAATGTGTTATGTGAATAAACGGTGTGTTGCTGTGAATAAACGGTGTGTTATGTGAATAAACAATGTGTTATGTGAATAAACGATGTGTTGCTGTGAATAAACGATGTGTTATGTGAATAAACGATGTGTTATGTAAATAAACAATGTGTTAAGTGAAGAAACGATGTGTAATTTCAATAAACGGTGTGTTGCTGTGAATAAACGGTGTGTTATGTGAATAAACGATGTGTTATGTGAATAAACGGTGTGTTGCTGTGAATAAACGGTGTGTTGCTGTGAATAAACAATGTGTTATGTGAAAAAACGGTGTGTTATGTGAAAAAACGATGTGTTATGTGAATAAACAATGTGTTGCTGTGAATAAACGTGTGTTATGTGAATAAAAGGTGTGCTGCTGTGAATAAACAGTGTGTTGCTGTGAATAAACGATGTGTTATGTGAATAAACAGTGTGTTGCTGTGAATAAACGATGTGTTATGTGAATAAACGGTGTGTTGCTGTGAATAAACGTGTGTATGTGAATAAACGATGTGTTATGTGAATAAACAATGTGTTGCTGTGAATAAATGATGTGTTATGTGAATAAACAGTGTGTTGCTGTGAATAAACGGTGTGTATGTGAATAAACGGTGTTTCTGTGAATAAACGGTGTGTTGCTGTGAATAAACGGTGTGTTGCTGTGAATAAACGGTGTGTTATGTGAATAAATGATGTGTTATGTGAATAAACAGTGTGTTGCTGTGAATAAACGGTGTGTATGTGAATAAACGGTGTTTCTGTGAATAAATGGTGTGTTATGTGGATAAACAATGTGTTATGTGAATAAACGATGTGTTATGTGAATAAACGATGTGTTGCTGTAAATAAACGATGTGTTATGTGAATAAACGGTGTGTTGCTGTGAATAAACGGTGTGTATGTGAATAAACGGTGTTTCTGTGAATAAATGGTGTGTTATGTGGATAAACAATGTGTTATGTGAATAAACGGTGTGTTATGTGAATAAACGGTGTGTAATTTCAATAAACGGTGTGTTGCTGTGAATAAACGATGTGTTATGTGAATAAACGGTGTGTTGCTGTGAATAAACGATGTGTTATGTGAATAAACGATGTGTTGCTGTAAATAAACGATGTGTTATGTGAATAAACGGTGTGTTGCTGTGAATAAACGGTGTGTTATGTGAATAAACGGTGTGTTATGTGAATAAACGATGTGTTATGTGAATAAACGATGTGTTATGTGAATAAACGATGTGTTGCTGTAAATAAACGATGTGTTATGTGAATAAAAGGTGTGTTGCTGTGAATAAACGGTGTGTTATGTGGATAAACAATGTGTTATGTGAATAAACGGTGTGTTATGTGAATAAACGGTGTGTAATTTCAATAAACGGTGTGTTGCTGTAAATAAACGATGTGTTATGTGAATAAACGGTGTGTTGCTGTGAATAAACGGTGTGTTATGTGAATAAATGATGTGTTATGTGAATAAACAGTGTGTTGCTGTGAATAAACGGTGTGTTGCTGTGAATAAACGGTGTGTTATGTGGATAAACAATGTGTTATGTGAATAAACGGTGTGTTATGTGAATAAACGATGTGTTGCTGTAAATAAACGATGTGTTATGTGAATAAATGGTGTGTTGCTGTGAATAAACGGTGTGTTATGTGAATAAACGGTGTGTTATGTGAATAAACGGTGTGTTGCTGTAAATAAACGATGTGTTATGTGAATAAAAGGTGTGTTGCTGTGAATAAACGGTGTGTTATGTGGATAAACAATGTGTTATGTGAATAAACGGTGTGTTATGTGAATAAACGGTGTGTTATGTGAATAAACGGTGTGTAATTTCAATAAACGGTGTGTTGCTGTAAATAAACGATGTGTTATGTGAATAAACGGTGTGTTGCTGTGAATAAACGATGTGTTATGTGAATAAACGGTGTGTTGCTGTGAATAAACGTGTGTATGTGAATAAACGATGTGTAGCTGTGAATAAACGGTGTGTTGCTGTGAATAAACGATGTGTTATGTGAATAAACGGTGTGTTGCTGTGAATAAACGGTGTGTTATGTGAATAAACGGTGTGTTATGTGAATAAACGATGTGTTGCTGTGAATAAACGATGTGTTATGTGAATAAACGATGTGTTGCTGTAAATAAACGATGTGTTATGTGAATAAACGGTGTGTTGCTGTGAATAAACGTGTGTATGTGAATAAACGGTGTGTTATGTGAATAAACGATGTGTTGCTGTAAATAAACGATGTGTTATGTGAATAAACGGTGTGTTGCTGTGAATAAACGATGTGTTATGTGAATAAACGGTGTGTTGCTGTGAATAAATGGTGTGTTGCTGTGAATAAACGGTGTGTTATGTGAATAAACAATGTGTTATGTGAATAAACGGTGTTTTATGTGAATAAACGGTGTGTTATGTGAATAAACGGTGTGTTATGTGAATAAACGGTGTTTTATGTGAATAAACGGTGTGTTATGTGAATAAACGGTGTGTTATGTGAATAAACGGTGTGTTATGTGAATAAACGGTGTGTTGCTGTGAATAAATGGTGTGTTGCTGTGAATAAACGGTGTGTTATGTGAATAAACAATGTGTTATGTGAATAAACGGTGTTTTATGTGAATAAACGGTGTGTTATGTGAATAAACGGTGTGTTATGTGAATAAACGGTGTTTTATGTGAATAAACGGTGTGTTATGTGAATAAACGGTGTGTTATGTGAATAAACGGTGTGTTATGTGAATAAACAATGTGTTGCTGTGAATAAACGATGTGTTATGTGAATAAACGGTGTGTTGCTGTGAATAAACGGTGTGTTATGTGAATAAACGGTGTGTTATGTGAATAAACGATGTGTTATGTGAATAAACGATGTGTTATGTGAATAAACGATGTGTTGCTGTAAATAAACGATGTGTTATGTGAATAAAAGGTGTGTTGCTGTGAATAAACGGTGTGTTATGTGGATAAACAATGTGTTATGTGAATAAACGGTGTGTTATGTGAATAAACGGTGTGTTATGTGAATAAACGGTGTGTAATTTCAATAAACGGTGTGTTGCTGTAAATAAACGATGTGTTATGTGAATAAACGGTGTGTTGCTGTGAATAAACGATGTGTTATGTGAATAAACGGTGTGTTGCTGTGAATAAACGTGTGTATGTGAATAAACGATGTGTAGCTGTGAATAAACGGTGTGTTGCTGTGAATAAACGATGTGTTATGTGAATAAACGATGTGTTGCTGTGAATAAACGATGTGTTATGTGAATAAACGGTGTGTTATGTGAATAAACGATGTGTTGCTGTGAATAAACGATGTGTTATGTGAATAAACGATGTGTTGCTGTAAATAAACGATGTGTTATGTGAATAAACGGTGTGTTGCTGTGAATAAACGTGTGTATGTGAATAAACGGTGTGTTATGTGAATAAACGATGTGTTGCTGTGAATAAACGATGTGTTATGTGAATAAACGATGTGTTGCTGTAAATAAACGATGTGTTATGTGAATAAACGGTGTGTTATGTGAATAAACGATGTGTTGCTGTGAATAAACGATGTGTTGCTGTAAATAAACGATGTGTTATGTGAATAAACGGTGTGTTGCTGTGAATAAACGATGTGTTATGTGAATAAACGGTGTGTTGCTGTGAATAAATGGTGTGTTGCTGTGAATAAACGGTGTGTTATGTGAATAAACAATGTGTTATGTGAATAAACGGTGTTTTATGTGAATAAACGGTGTGTTATGTGAATAAACGGTGTGTTATGTGAATAAACGGTGTTTTATGTGAATAAACGGTGTGTTATGTGAATAAACGGTGTGTTATGTGAATAAACGGTGTGTTATGTGAATAAACAATGTGTTGCTGTGAATAAACGATGTGTTGCTGTGAATAAACGGTGTTTTATGTGAATAAACAGTGTGTTATGTGAATAAACGGTGTTTTATGTGAATAAACGATGTGTTATGTGAATAAACGGTGTGTTATGTGAATAAACGGTGTGTTATGTGAATAAACGGTGTGTTATGTGAATAAACGGTGTGTTATGTGAATAAACAATGTGTTGCTGTGAATAAACGATGTGTTGCTG